>PVKM010009253.1:9776-37384 GCA_004027735.1 Carollia perspicillata | reverse complement strand
CCCAATCAAGAGGAACCCAAAGAGGCCCACTTCAAGACACATTATAATTAAAATGGCAAAATTTCAAGACAAGGAGAGAACATTAAAGGCAGTAAGGGAGAAGAAGGAAGAAACATACAGGAGAGCCCAAATAAAGTTAGCTGCTGACTTCTCAATGGAAACACTCCAAGCCAGAAGACAATGGCAAGAAATATTCCAAGTAATGAGAACCACAGGCCTGCAACTTAGGCTGCTTTACCCAGAAAAGCTCTCACTCAAGATAGGAGGCCAAATGAAGAGCTTCCAAGACAAAAAAGTCTAAAAGAATATGCATCCACCAATCCAGCACTGCAAGAGATGCTAAAGGGATTGCTCTAAGGACAGGAAGGAAAAGGGACAGACAGAGAGGAACACAGGCACAAAAATGACAATGAACAAGTACCTATTCATAATAACCTTAAATGTAAATGGATTAAATGTTCCAAGCAAAAGACACAGAATAGCTGAATGGATAAGAAAGCATGACCCACACATATGCTCCCTACAAGTCACCCGCCTGAGGACAAAAGACATACACAGACTGAAAGTGAATAGATGGAAAAAAATTTTCCAACCAAATGGACAAGAAAAAAAGCCAGGGTAGCAATACTCATATCAGACAAAATAGACTTCAAAAAAAGGGACATAAAGAGAGACCCAGAAGGTCACTTCATAATACTTAAGGGAAAACTCCACCAAGAAGACATAAACATTGTAAATATTTATGCACCCAATGTAGGAGCACCCAAATACATAAAGGAAATCTCAGAAGACTTCAAGAAAGATATTGATAGCAACACAATTATAGTAGAGGATTTTAAGACCCCACTGTCAAAAATGGACAAATCTTCCAAACAAAATATCAACAAAGATATTCTGGTATTGAACAACACCCTAGATTAAATGGACTTAACTGATATATATGGAACCCTTCATCCCAAAGAAGCTAAATACACATTCTTTTCAAATGCACATGGAACACTTACAATGATAGACCACATGATAGGACCCAAAACAAACCTCAACAAATTCAACAAAATTGAAATAATACCAAGCATTTTCTCTGACCACAAGGGATTGAAATTAGAAATTAACCTTGAGGGAAAAAACCCAAAACACTCAAAATCATGGAGACTGAATAGCATGCTACTAAACAATGAATGGGTCAAGAATGAAATTAGAGAAGAAATCAAAGTTTCTGGAAAAAAATGAAAATGAACTCAGGACAACCCAAAACTTATGGGACACATCAAAGGCAGTCCTGAGAGGGAATTTCATAGCAATACAGGACTACCACAAAAGATAGAAACATTTCAAACAAACAACCTAACCCTACACCTACAAGAACTCGAGTCACAGGAACAAAGACAGCCCAGAGCTAGTAGAAGGAAGGAAATAACGAAGATCAAAGCAGAATTAAATGACATAGAGACAAAAAGCACAATACTAAGGTCAATGAATCCAGTAGCTGGTTTTTTTGAAAAGATAAACAAAATCAACAAGCCTTTAAGCAGGCTCATCAAGAAAAAAAGAGAGAGGACCCAAATAAACAAAATCAGAAATGAAATAGGAGAGATTACAACTTACACCACAGAAATACGAAGGACTGTAAGAAATTACTATGAGAAACTATATGATAAGAAATTTGAAAATCTAGGTAAAATGGAAAAATTTCTACAAAATATAATCCTCCAAAACTAAATGGAGAAGAAGCAGAAAGAGACCAATAAACACAGATAAAATTGAAGCAGTAATCAAAAAACTCCTGAAACACAAAAACCTTGGACCACATGGTTTCACAAGAGAATTCTACAGAGCATTTAAGGAAGAGCTAACCCTTATCCTTCACAGACTATTCCAAAAATTCCAAAGTGATGGAAGACTCCCAAACTTTTTTTATGAAGCCAGCATCATCCTAATCCCAAGACCAGATAAAGACACAACAAAGAAAGAAAACTTCCGGCCAATATCGCTGATAAACATAGACACTAAAATCCTCAAAAAAATATTGGCAAACTGCAGCCAACAATACATTAAAAAGATCATACACCATGACCAAGTGGGATTCATCCCAGGGATGTAAGGATGGTTCAATATTCATAAATCAGTAAATGTAATACATCACATGAACAAAAGCAAAGACAAAAATCACATGATCATATCAATAGATGCAGAAAAAGCATTTGACAAGGTACAGCACCCATTTATGATAAAAACACTCAGCAAAGTGGGAATAGAGGGAGCATTCCTCAACATAAAAAAAAGGCCATATTTGAGAGACCTACAGGAACATCATACTCAATGGACAAAAACTAAAATCTTTTCCACTAAGATCAGAAACAAGACAAGGTTGTCCACTTTCACCACTTCTACTCAATATAGTATTGGAAGTTTTAGCCATAGCAATCAGACAAGAAAAGGACATAAAATGCATGCAAATCAGAAAGGAGGAAACAAAACTGTCACTGTTTGCAGATGATATGATAGTGTACATGGAAAAGCCTATGGACTCTACACAAAAACTGCTCGACTTAATAAATGAATTTGGCAAATCAGTGGGATACAAGTCAATATCCAGAAATCAAAGGCATTTTTGTATACCAACAATGAAACAGCAGAAGCAGAAATCAAGAAAAAAATTTTATTTGATACAGCAAAAAGAAAAATAAAATACCTAGGAATAAACCTAACCAAGGATATAAAAGACCTGCATGCAAAAAACTACACAACACTGAAGAATGAAATCAAGGAAGACACAAACAAATGGAAACATACACCATGTCCATGGGTTGGAAGGATTAACATCATCAAAAACTCCATATTACCCAAAGCAATATACAGAATCAATGCAATACCTATCAAATACCAATGGCATACTTCACAAACAGAACAAATACTTCACAAGTTTATATGGAATCATAAACTACCCCGAATAGCAGCTGCAATTTTGATAAAGAAGAACAAAGTAGGAGGGATCACAATACCTGATACCAAACTGTATTACAAGGCCACTGTAATCAAATCAACCTGGTAGTGGCATAAAAATAGGCACATAGACCAATGGAACATAACAGAGAGCCCAGATATAAACCCAGGTCTCTATGGTCAGTTAGTATTTGACAAAGGGGGCAACACCATAAAATGGAGTAAAAATAGTCTCTTCAACAAATGGTGTTGGGAGAACTGGACAGCTACGTGCAAAAAAAAAATGAAACACAAGCACCAACACACCATACACAAAAGTAAATTCAAAATGGATAAAAGATTTAAATATAAGCCGTGACACCATTAAAATCCTAGAGAAGAGCATAGGAAGGAAAATCTCAGATATCTCACACAGCAATGTTATTACTGATATGTCCCCTAGAGCAAGGGGTATAAAGGAAAGAATAAACAAATGGGATCTCATCAAATTAAAAAGCTTCTGCACAGCTAAAGAAAAAGCATTAAAATAAAACAACCAACTATATGGGAAAACATATTTGCCAATGATACCTCAGACAAGGGTTTAATCTACAAAATATACAAAGAACTTACATAACTCTACACCAAGAAGATAAGCAACCCAATTGAAAAATGAGCAAAGGGCTTGGACAGGCATTTCTCCAAGGAGGACATAGAGAGCATTCAGAGACACATGAAAAGATGCTCAGTACCACTAGCTCTCAGAGAGATGCAAATTAAAACTACAATGAGTTACCACTTTACACCGGTAAGAATGGCCATCATAAACAAAGCAACAAATAACAAGTGTTGGAGAGGTTGTGGAGAAAAGGGGACCCTAGTGCACTGCTGGTGGTATTTCAGACTGGTATAACCACTATGGAAAACTGTATGAAATTTTCAAATAAAACAAAAAATGGAACTGCCTTTTGACTCAGCAATTCCACTGCTAGGATTACATCCCAAGAACCCTGAAACACCTATCCAAAAAAACCTATGTACCCCGATCCTCATAGCAGCCGAATTTACAATAGCCAAGTGTTGAAAGCAACCTAGATGCCCATCAGTAAATGAATGGATCAAAAATTATGGTACATATACACAATGGAATTCTATGCAGCAGAAAGATAGAAGGAGCTCCTACCCTATGCAACAGCATGGATGGAACTGGAAAGCATTATGCTAAGTGAAATAAGCCAGGTGGTAAAAGAGAAATACCATATGATCTCACCTTTAACAGGAACCTGAGCAACAAAACAAACAAGCAAGTAAAATATAACCAAAGACATTGAAATAGAAAACAGGCTGACAGTAACCAAAGGGGAAAAGGGGGGGGATTTTAGAGCAAAAAGGGAAGGGATAACAGGAACAAGTATAAAGGACACGTGGACAAAAACTAAGGGGGTTGTAAATGGGAGGGAGGTGGGGAGCACTAGGGGCGTGGACTGGGATAGGAGTAAAAGACAGAAAACTGTACTTGAATAACAATTAAAATAAAATAAAATAAAATAATAAAATAAAATAAATAAAATTAAATTAAAATAAAATAAAAACTGTTCTAAACAGTAAAGTGTATTTTAAAATCATTAAGTTAATTGTTATGTTACATGAGAAAATGCTCACTTGATGCAAAGAGACCAGTAAAGGGGGAATAAGGGAACAAAGACCCACAGGGATGAGTAGCATCCTTAAGTGCAGCCTAGTTCTGGGATGCTCAGGATTATGTCATTGAACTAAGAGTTCTGATACCCTGTGTAGTTCATTGATCTGAAAGAGACTGATTTTAAAAAGCTGGGGTTAATGGTATAGAAATTCTAACTTCCGTTAGATAGAGCTGCAAAATAAATAATTCTGTGGTTCAAAGTTTCCAGTTTTAATTTGGGAAGACTAGGTTATTGTTTATTTTTAATATTATTATATTGGCATGTTTTATCTTTCAGAACTAAATTGATTACAATATTTTTAGTATCTCTGGTAATTATGTTTGTTATATCAAATCCTACCTGGAAAAGATATAAGCAGGATAACAATATAATGTACATCAATAGTACATTTAGGCAAAGTTATTTACCATTTTTTATACACATAATACACATGGAAACAGGTGAGATCAGCTAATTGCCATTTCCAGCCTGACACACCTGAGAAAAATAACACCTGCCTATAATTTCATTGGTGTGATACAAACCAGATAGGCCTAAATTACAAGCAACATTGGAAATGTCCATTATAGACAGGCTCCCCTGGCATCTGACCCAAAAATACTAAGACTTAAGTTAACAAAGGTGAAAATGCCAGATATAAGCTTCACGTATTTCACAGATTACTCAAATTTAATAATAAATTATATCACTCTTTTGAATAATTAACTTAATCTCTCTGAAACTTCATCCAATACACATTCCTAAAATAAGATGAAAACATACTTAATTATGCTTTTGAAATCACACTACTGCTAGTTTTAAGCCTAGATAATGATGATGTTACTTGAGCTACATTCTCTATATTTTCTGATGAAAATTCAAAACAAATATTGAGTAAAGTTTAGAAGTATTATATCTAATGCTTCTTTTTGATATATCAAATTTGTCAGTACCATAAAAATTAGGTTAGATTCACAGGAATTATTCTTCACCTTGGTATGTTTATTTATAGGAGTCATAATATTTCAGCCGAAAGGGGCTTTGAAGATCATCTAGAAAAATTGCCATTCATCCTCAAGGAGGGTAAATGATTTTTAAAACCATATAAATGTAAGCACCACATATTTGTGTTTGTTAAAATAATGTTTCTTTTGATTTATTCAATGTCATCACAGGTTTTCCAGGGAAGTAAACAGTTTCCACCATTATTTTTAAGGATATTTTCCAAAAAGAACTTGAACCTATCATTAGTCTCCTAAACTGTGTCAAGTCAATACCTTCTGATCTCTTTGATGATAAATTTATATATTTTAGATTTATATTTTAGACTGAGTCAAATATTTATCATTTGTAATGAAATACATTAAACTCATACCATCATTCCTCTTTTGTGAATTTTGTATTCTTTTGGCTAACATAATTCAAAATGTCTTTGATTATGGTTTCTTTCCTCCTTTTTAATCATCTCAAAAATATTAATGTCCTAGTATATTGGCAAGGATGAGATACTATATTCTTATACAAAAATATCCTAAAAATAAAGCATGGACCAAGGTTTGAAATCTCTGATACAAATTGGGGAAACTAGAATGAAACCAAAACATTCATATTTAAAAAATTGTTTCTGTATAATACAGATGTTGAATTAAAAAATACTCAATTCTCATTTTTTTACAAGTCAGTTTACTACTTGCCTTCTGTATGCACTATTGGCTAAATAAATAAATAAAATGGCATTTATATCCCATTAGCAAAGTTTTATGAACAAAATGCAAAATGACCAATATTCAATTTTTAAAAGCAAAAGAAAGATATATATTTGACTAAAGAAGGGTTAGACACTGTATTTTAATAAATGATAAATACTGTTGAAGGGGAAGGGTCAAATCAAGGAACAGGTATAAAGGACCCATGGACAAAGCCAATGGGGGAGGATTGAAAGTAGAAGGTGGGGGGTGTGTAGAGCAGGGAAGAATAATGGGGGGACATGGGGACAACTAATTAAATAACAATAAAAAATAATAATAAACAAAATAAAAATAAAAAATATATAAGCGACAACACTGTATTGCAATTTTGAACAAATTCAGATAAGGGTTTAGCTTCTCAACAAATTGAATTGGTTGATTAAATAATCTCAGTTTTTGAAGCACAAACCTTAACTATGATGATATTTCCTTTTTCCAATAAAAGAAACCTCTATCCACACTATACTGACCTTCACCATTCTATTATAGAATGACTGTCTCACAGGACATTTCTTCAAATACAAGAATTTCTCCATCACATGTTTATTATTAGAACAGTGGCATCATGGGATTTACAATTCAAATTCATTTTTTAGAACTTCAATTTTATACTTAATTCAGAGTGTTCATCTGCCCCATGCTCCATAGCTCTCACTACAATTATGGAGGCTCTGAAGACTTGAGGTTGAAGTGTTTCTTTTAAGCACTTCCTCTCTGTTATAACGTTAGTACTGGGTCACCCTGTATGTGACTACAAAGCTCTCCCTTGTTGGTGCCTTACTCCTGTGGAGCACAGTGATTCCTTACTGAAGGAAGTTTGGGCTCTGACCCAACTACAATTGTTCCTCTTAGGCTGGTTTCTTAGTCAGATAACAGATACCATAGAGGGGTGGTAAAAACAACAAATAACTCTATCAAGGTTTGGGAGCCTGGGAAGTCCAAGGTCTAGGAACCTGGTTTGCTGACAGCTGCCAGATTGCTGTGTTTTCACAAGGCCAAGAGAAAGATATCACCTCTCAGATCTCTTCTTCTAAGGGCACTAATCCCATTCATGAAGGCTCCATTTTCAGAGCTAAATTCCATCCTCCTCCAAAGGTCCTACCACCAAATAGCATCATGTTGAGGATTAAGGGTTCAACATCTGAACTTTGTGGGACAAAATCATCATTCTATAGCACTTGGCATCTCTTATTTGGTGGGCTCTCCCAGATAGAAAAATAGAAAACTTGTACAGAAGGACCCAATATCACCTGCACTTCTTGTGAAAATGCAACCCAGGAAATGCACACATCATTGCCATGTCATGCTGGATATCAGAAATGTGCAGCTACCACTCACCTATTCTCTGTCATTGTATTTCCACTGATAACATATAGCACAGGTACAAAAAAGGTAACTTGTTGCTTAAGTGAGTGTTCAACCAGGAGAATAGGAAAACAGTGACCCTAACATCTTATTGCATTTATCTTTCTTTCAGTTTGGTCCTCATACTGACTGTTGGGGTGGGACGAGTGTAGGCCTATGACGGAACAGCAGGATGTGCAAATAAGAACAGTGGGGAGATCACTCTCCAGGCCAACTAAGAATGATTTTATAAAAAACAGTAATAATATAAATGCTTGATTCAAAGGTAACATTAAATAAACTAAACAGACACTCATGAAAGGACAGTGTATAAAACATTAATACTATGAAAAAAATACAAATTCCAATAGTATAATATTATGCAAAATGTTACCAAATTGCATCAAACTCACCATGACCTGGAGGAAATCTTTTCCATTTGACAAGAATAACTAATTCATATATGGATAAAGTAGGCCATTCCTCATAATATGGACACTTACGAATTAATTTCACTATTTGTTTATTTTCAAGTTTTGTTTTTTCCTAGAAAAAAGTCATTATCAAACTTTATATTAGGTAATTTAAAGAGAAGAAAAAAGATAGCAGATAAATGTCAGTAAAAGAAAAATAAAGGTTACATGACATAAAAATACAATAAAATACTTTTGATTTCATAGGATTTCATTCTATGACCAAATAACCATAATGAAATTTTAATCTTCAAATGTATTTACTAAAACTTTATTTTTCCACATTCCATAATAATTTAGATGCTGTGTTTTTGCATGTTTGGAAAAAACTCTGATGTAGTCAACACTAAATACAAAAGTTCAATCGATAGTATTAAATTAGTAATAATATTGTGAAGATAAAAACAAGCCATACAAAGAAAATTGATTTTAAAGCCAGCCATTCTGAAACCAGGAATTTGGAAGGAAGTTGAACTGTGAGAAAGTTATCAGTGTCACCAATGCTAAAACCATCTTATTGAAAGAAACCCTGACTCTTAGAGACCCAAATCAAGAAGGTGGGCATCCCTCCCCCCATTTCCTTTCCATATGAGCACCCAGCCATGGCTTAGCCATTATCATGCACAGCATGACTGGTCATTGACACAAATTCCCTCTGCCAGCCAGGCAGGGAGAGTTAGGAGAGGGGACAAATTTGCATTTGACTAAAAGAGAATAAATTGTTAAACTTGAAGTAAACAAGTTAATACAGCAGAATTAGGGGGTTGAATTAAGTTGTAATTACCTAGTTGTGCAGCCCTGAGTTATACTACAAAACAATGTGCCAGTCACACCAGAGTTCATCTTTTTCTAAGGTAGACTGCAGAGATGTAGAGGTCTGTCTCTCTGGTTGTCCTAGTATTCCTAACACATGACATTATGTTGACATCCCAAAACATATATTTGTTGAATAAATAAATAAATTCTAAATTCGTAAAAAACCAAAGTCATCAAAAATATACATAAAATATTATATCTATAAAACCCTATTTTTATACTTAAATTACCGATAACTATCAGAGGTTTAAGTGATAGTCATAAATTAAACATTTTTATGTTGTCTAGGCCAAGTCAAATAAAAAAATAAGAGAGATATGGACATGTGTCCAAAGAGGTGAAAGTTCTATTGAATTTACTGCCATATTGTCTTAATATATACATTAAATTTGATCATACCAATTTTAACTTGGCATAATTCTTTGCAGGGATCTTAAGAATTTCACAATCTTCTTCTGTTACCACTGAGTACTCCTTCAGTTCTGACTGAATCTGAGCTGTAACTTCCAGGGTTCCAAAGGTACTCCATGGTCCAAGCTATCAAAAAACCAAAGGCAACTTAAACTTCATTATCATATATCAACATTAAAATGCAGTGATGGTGATAAGGGCAATGTAGAAAAGTCTACAAGTCTATGAAGGAAAGGGGTCTAAGCAGATTCGCATGGGTACCCTGCTTTCTCCATTAATGTCACTTACTAAAGCAAGAAAACATTTCCATTTTTTTTTTACTACAGTAGGAAAATAACTTAGGATATTATTCTGTGCTTTTGCTAAACATTAAGTTTTTGAAATACAATCATGTTAATGTTACCCATTCATTTTTCATTGCTGTATGACTACACTTAAATTACAATTCATTTTTTGTTGATAAACATTTATGTTCTTATTGGTATTTGGTATAAAACAATGACAATATGAACATTAGTGTACAAGTCTTTACATTTCATATATAATTATATCCATAAAATACATGACTGAGTATAATTTCTATGTTACAGAATGTGTTTGCACTTTAACATCTGTTTAACTACTTTCCATATATACAAGTTCTAACTAGCATCCTCTTTCCTGAAGCATAAATGGACCCAGTGTCTGTTCCTGCACAAATATTCCAACATTTCATATTGTCTAATTTTTAATATTTTCCAACTTGGTAGTAATATTATTGATTGAATTTTTTATTTATTTACATTTACTTTTAAATGTAAAAATTATTACCTGCATATTTCCCAGATTGCTAGTGGTAGAGCACCTCTGCTTTTCCAATTATTTAATGCATAGCTTTTGTTCTATGAAAGATTTACTGTGGTGGGGTAGGGCAGAGGAGAGCAACAGGGGTAAAAAATGGGACAAGGTTCTGGCCAAAATGGAGGTGCAGGTAGATACGCTTCACCTGTACTATCTTTTTGTACAAAAGAAGGAAACAACCAATTTAAAAAATCCAGAACTATAAGAAAATTGAACTGTGTGGAAGTCTGACAACCAAGGAGTTCAAGAAGAAACATTCATCCAGAAGGGTAGAAGGGGCAGAGATGAGTAGCCTGGACAATGGAGAGGACATGTGGCTGGGCTGTGGTTTCAGGACTGGGAAGTTGCACATTCACATGCAGATAAACTGGGAGGAAGAATGGGGAGCTAGGCAGACTTCACAGTCCAGGGTTCCAAAATGGGGAAAATAAAGCCTCAGAACCTGTGGCTGTACAAGCCTATAGGGGTTCTGCCATAGGAGAAAATGCCAGTCTCTTCAAAGCCAGTCAAGAGCCCAGCAAGTGGCATTGTTCCCTCTTTCACCCTTCTCTAACATACAGCACCACAATGCAGTGAATTGTGTTGCCCCATCCTGGAAAATAGCTAAGGCTCCACTCCTTACAATGTAACAGGTGTGCTGAGACAAAGAAATGCAGCCCAAATGAAAGAACAGATCAAAACTCCAGAAAAATAACTAAGTGATGAGAAGAGAGCCAACCAATCAGATGCAGTGTTCAAAACACTGGCAATCAAGATGCTCACAGAAATTATTGAGTATGGTCACAAAATAAAGGAAGAAGTAAAGGCTATACAAAGTGAAATAAAAATATACAGGTAACCAACAATGAAGGGAAGGAAACTGGGACTCAAATCAACAATATGGAACAGCAGGAAGAAATAAACATTCAACTGGAACAGAATGAAGAAATAAGAACTCAAAAAATTGAGGAGAGGTTTAGGGACCTCTGGGACAACTTTAAACATTTCAATATCCAAATAAAAGGGGTGCCAGAAGAGAAAGAGCAAGAGATTGAAAACTTATGTGAAAAAATTATGAAAGAAAACAGCCCTAATCTGGTGAAGAAAATAGACATACAAGTACAGGAAGCTCTAAGAGTCCCATACAAGTTGGACCAGAGTAACACACTAAAACACATAATTAAATTGCCAAAGATTAAAGATAATGAGAGAATCTTAAAAGCAGCAAGAGAAAAGAAGAGAGTTACCTATGAAGGTGTTCTCATAAAGCTATCAGCTGATTCCTCAGAGAAACATTACAGGAAATAAGGGACTGGAAAGAAGTATTCAAAATCATGAAAAGCAAGAACTAACATCCAAAGTTATTCTATCCAGCAAAGCTTTCATTTAGAATGGAAGTGCAGATAAAATGCTCCCTTGATAAGGTAAAATTAAAGGAGCTCATCATCATCAAGTCCTTATTTTATGAAATGTTAAAGGGACTTCATCTAAGAATAAGGAGAGAATCAAAACTGTGAACAGTAAAATAACAATACACTCACAACTATCAACAACTGAATCTAAAAAATAAAGCTAAGCAAACAACTAGAACAGTAACAGAATCACAGAAATAGAGATTACATGGAAGACATCAGCAGGGTCAGAAACAAGGAGAATGAGATAAAAGGTACAGAGAATAAGAAGCATAAGTGTTAGGTAGAAAGTAGAAAATAGACAGGGGGAAGTTAAGAATAGTGTCGGAAATGGAGAAGCCAAAGAAATATATATATATATCTCCCATGAACATGAACTTAGGAGAGGAAGTGCTGGAGGGAATAGGGGTACTGGGTGGAGGGATGGGGATAAAAGTGAGAAAAAAATGGAATAACTGTAATAGCATAATAAAAAATACTTTTAAAAATTTGATACCTGTAATTGAAGAATAAAAAATGAAAAAAAAGAGATTGACTTATATATTTAGTGTCTTTTTCTTTTAGATTTTTAGGTCATTATGTGTCCCAGACAACAATCTTTTGCTATCTGTGTGTGTTAAAAATATCTTAACCCAAGCTGTGCCTCTGTTTTCATTACTTAAGGTACCATGGAATGAGCAAAAGGTCCTTCAATTTAAACAAATACCCTTATAGTTTTCTTCCATAATTATCCAATTTTACAATCTTTTGCTATCATAATATTGTTAAGAAATTCTGCCATGTGTTCTTAAAGATTTGAATTCATTTCTTTTACAATTGAGTTTATGATCTCAATTGATGTTTATGTGCAATGTGAGGTTAACATGCAGTTTTAAATTTTTTATCCACATAGAAAAATGAATTCCCCTGGCTCATGTTAATGTATCATCCCACCACCTTCCACACTTTTTCACATAGAGAGTGTTTGTAACTCTGGATCTAATTGTGGAACTTCTGGTTTCCAGTATGATCATCTATGAGCCATCATTTGGGTATAAAAACATTGTATTAATCACATATATTCACTGTTAAGTCTTATATCTGGTAGGGCAGGTACCTTTTCCTCAAGTGTTTTTTCATGAGTCTCTGGCCTGTTCTTGGTCTTTTGTTCTTTAGCATAATTTTTAGATTCACTTTGTCAATTTCCACAAGGAAAATGAACTTTTCATTGGAATTGCATGAAACCTACAGATCATTCAAGGAGACTTTTCTTAAAGTGTTCAATGTTCCTGTCCATTAACATAGTGTAACTATATGTAAGCCTTCTCAAATATCTTCATTAAAAATGTAAAATACTACTCAAAATCTGCTGTAATATTTTTATTATTTTAAGTAATCAATAGTTCATGTAATGATTTAAAGAATATTTTTGTTAATGATATTTCTAACTGAATATAACCTATGCCTCTCTGAATTCTTTATTTTATTATCAAATTAACAATGTATTTATAATTTTTTATCACTTTTAGGCATTTTAATTTTTTCCACTTAGAGAAGGGGCTGGCAAACTTTTTCATAACAGACTAGAAAGCAAATTTTCACTTTTCCAGCCCTAGGGTCTCTGTTACAACTACTCAACTCTATCATGTAGAGAGAAATCAGTTAAAACATTATACAATAAATTGGGTGGTTGCTTCCTAATAAAACTGGATTCAAAACAAAAGGCCATAGTCCATATTTTGCCCAAGGGTTTGAATGTGCCATGCTCAGATCTAGAGCTTCATTCATACTATCAAGTTCCCATAGTCTTTATTATTTCTTAATTATATAAATATATGTAGTCACCATGGCTGAATATACATGAAAATGACTTCTAATATTTAACATACAATGACAGTGATATTTTATATGATGTATGGTATCATAAAAGAGTATCGCTAACATGTGATTTTGTGTAATTTAAATTTTAAAAATTAGAGTATCCTCTAGTAGCTTGTCTGTTCCTTGTAAATGTTTTACATCTAATTTTCTTTAGCCTTGGAAATTGGTTTCCAAGCTTGTTGTATTTATGTTAAATATAAGTAAACTATATTATATAAAATCTACTAGATTAAAGCATAAAATTTGGGAGTTTTGCTTTCCTTGGTAAAATTTAATGAGCCTGCTGTAAAGCCCTTTTGGTTTATCACCCTGCTAATAATAGAAGGAATAAATCCATTCTTGTTAGGTGTGATATTACTGTAAGTGAATACAAAGCAAAGCCTTTGGGAAAACAATTACACACTTGAGTTTATCTGAAAACAATTGTGTGTGAGTATTTATATGTTAGTTGAGGAAAGTCTTAGTCACTTCTATCACCATCTAGAACCTATTACAGTGAAGATTTACTAAATTCTTCATTAAACATTTTCTTACTGATTTGCAATAATAGTTAGCTGTATAATTTTTCAGCTTGATTAATACAGATAGATTTTTGAAGATAGGTATAAGCAATTTCTTTAAAAATTCTTTGGAAAAATACCCACAAAAATTAATTTCTAGTACTATGATACACACATACAGTTTTCATACAAATGACAAACTTAGAAAATGACAAGGACACTATATTTAATGCCCTGTACCTGGTCCCCAACTTAAATGGTAAGACCTATGATTTTTTAAACTTCATAATGGTACAAAAGCAATTACACATTCAGTGGAAATTGTATTTTGAGTTTTGATTTTTTTCAGAATAGTATGTGGTATCACACATGTCATGATCCAGTGCAGCACCAGCAAGGTGATTCTACCCAACTGTAGGCTAATGTAGGTGTTCTGAGAACATTTAACATAGGCTAGGCTAATTTGTGGTGTTTGTATTAAATTAATTTTCAACTTATGATTGGTTTGTGGGTATATAACCACATTGTAACTCAAGAAATATCTGTATAAACATTATTTGTCATTGAAGAACGATGGTCAGGATTGAGTCCACTATATACCACCATGTTTTTGATTATATACTTCAGGTGATATCATATAATGAACACATATAAAAGAGTTCCACTTAAAACTAAAAACTCCATTCCCCATTCTCAAAGTGGGACCTAGTTCTCCAACACCATCAACTTCTCCAAGTTCAAGACCATTTCTTGTTTATTTCTGTGACAAACACACAGATGTTCAAAAATGTCAGTTGAAATGAATTGATCTTAAGAAAACTACCAAAATATAGCCATTTATCAGAATAAATAAGGACTTTTTAAGGTATTTAAAAATTTTAGATGCTAAAGTGGTAAATTTTGTGATGATCTATCTCACCTGGGAGAATGATGCTGAAATTTGTTATTCTGCCTTTGACCAGGGCATATTTTTAAAATATTTTATTTATTTATTTTTAAAAAGAGGGGAAAGGAAGGAGAAAGAGGGAGAGAAATCAGAATGTGTGGTTGCCTCTTACACATCCCCTACTGGGGACCTGGCATGCAATCCAGGTTATGTGCCCTATACTTGAAATTGAACTGGCAACTCTTTGATTCACAGGCTGGCACTCAGTCCACTGAGCCACACAAGCCAGGGCTGACCAGGGCATATGTTAATGAGATTCTTAAATGCAGGGAAAGAACAAAAATATTAAATCTACAATTGAGAATTAATGCTATTAAAGGGGAGGAGCCTATCCTGAGACTCACTCAGAATGATTTTGTCATTCTGATTCTAGTTTTTCTAATCTTTTAATAATCTAATATGAACATAATGTTTATCCATCCTGTACACTGTGTTTAATATAGAATTTATTAGGGACAAAGCATAATTTTTGAACTATACCTAAATGAATTTTTGCCATCATCAAGGTGAAGAAAAGCACAAACCTCACACCTATAACTGTTTTCTTAGCCCTGTGGCAGCACCACACCAATGAGGAATATATCAGCCACTGAGGAAATGCTGGCTGTGGTCAAACCTGGTCCCATAGAACAGAAAGAATGTGCTTGGTCTTCCAAGTATCTCTATACTCAGATACATCTAAAATAATTGGTAGTTTAATTATTAACTGCATACAAAGAAGAAATATAGTGTAGTAAGAAAGCAGTATTACAAATAACTTGAGGTGAACTGAATTGTCAAGTTATACTGGGATAAAACTTTGAAGTTGTTGCTTGAACAAGAAGGAAAAATCAAATAACTCTCAGGAAAGGCAACACACTATACAAGGAAATCTTTCAGAGGAACTTCTAGAAAACAGAAAGCTAACTTCAAAAAAGTTATTGTTATGTGTTTTCATGAAATATCAAACTCTCAAAGGAGCAATTGAGCATTGGAAAGATTTATGTTGTTAGTAGAGAAAAAATTTTCTATATTGAACCCAGTAAAAAACCATTTTTGTTTTTTCTAAATTACTGATATTTGGACATGGGAAGACAGACTGTTGGTACTCAAAAATCATGGCTTAAAGAGCTCAAGAAGGGATGGATTTGCTGAAGAAGAAATACACTATCATAGAACTTCTTCAATGGAGACATTTTGAATCAGCCTGCATGGTAAGGAAAGTTAACCCTAGAGTTTCTAAAGTTGGCCAATGGGAGAGTCTCTGGGATGGACAGATTCAAAATATTAAAGTAGAAGATGGCAGTGAGGTAGGTGGGAATGGAGCCTACTTCCGCCTGTGCACAGGCGAAATATCTAGCCGATCTTCTGAGGAACAGAGTGAACAGCCAACCAAATCTCAGTTTATATGAAGGTTAGATATCAAAATTGTAGATGACATTGAAAAATAGATGATAAGGCAATTGTGATGGGATGATGGTAAGGTCCCTGGGACTAGTGTGGGGACTAAGGCTACTGTGGGCCCCTACCCAGCACCTGCCACAGAATCCTTGGAAAAGAGTGAAATCAACAGCTCCCTCCCTTAGAAATAGGGAGGATGGAGAAGCACAAGGTTGGACTGGGATGCTTGAAGTCACTGAGGCGAATAAAAATGAAATGTGAGACACACAGAGGTGATGTTCAACCACTGGGACTATGGACTTTGGCTAGGTCAATACCAGAGAAATTGGGGAGCCAGGTGACACCCGGAGAAGGGAGAAGATTTGGGCCATAATGGACCCCAACAATGATGGTCTCCAGTCTGGTTAGAAAGGTGGGTTTTGTGAAAAGCTAGGCACTTGTTAAGAACAGCAGATGTAAAAAAGAGGATGTTATTTTTTTTAAAGGCTCTCAGTTACAGTTTAAGGAATGCATCAGCTGACCCCTCAAACCATGGCAGCAGCTCTCTCCTCATAGCAGCTATGGCCCCACCCCCCACTGCCACCATGGCTATCCCCACTGTTGCAACAGAGGCCACCCCTCACCCCAGGGCACATGTGGCTTGCTAAGAGGAAGGAGGTGGCATGCTGCATGGACTGTTCAGAGGAGGGCAGCAGGGCTCAGGGAGTTACTAGTCCCCAGAAGGACTTAACTCAGTGGGGGAGCTGAACTACCCTGAAGAGACTTTGAGAGTGACCAGTACCTAGGACAGCAAAGAGGAAAAAGGCCATTTGTGAGTTGCCCCTAATTAGTGCACCTTATGAACAGCAGAACAGGTGGATTAAAGGTGCCAGCCTGGAGCAGATGGACAGTGGGGTTATAGCAGTGCCTGTAGAACTTGGGATGGAGGCTGGGTAACTGAATATTGATACCCAGACCTGGCCCCCATCCTCAAAAACCATTGGAAGGGAGAAAAGCTAAGCCCAATCCCTCTCAGCTTGTGGCATCCAGGCAGAGCATCAGAACCCTCATGGCAGGCTTAAAGTCATCAAGAGGTTTTTGTATCTTTTTCCTTTTCCTTTTTCTTTTTCCTTTTCCTCCTCCAAATGAGATGATAAGACCTGGAGCTGTGAAAGGCCTAGAGACAGATCCAAAGAGGGATCACAAGGCTAACCCCAACAACTGAGAAACTGAGATAAATTTCACTATGCTATTCTAGAGAACTTGCATATTATTGTTTATTTATATTATTGTATTTTTTTATTTTTCCTTCTTTTATTTTTATTGCTCTTCTTTATGTTTAGTTTGTTTTATTTATTTGTTTAATTGCATTGTTTGACTGGCTTTTCTTGTTATCTCTTTCACATTGTATTTTAATTTTCCTTCTTTCACTTTACTTGCATTCCAATAGCACAGTACTATTGGCCATGTACTTTCTATTCTCATGATTGAGATCATATAGTTCTTGTCATATTATTGTTGTTCCACTATTACTGTAAATAATTATTATTCCATATAATAGTAAATACTATGCAGCACTCCTCCAGGATCTTAGACCATTACACTATCTTCCAGAGCATTATTACTGTGGTTTTTAACTCTATTCTCTTGCATACTATGCCCACTTTCTATACTTTACTCTCACTATATCTCATAATCTGACCTCCCATAAGCACTCTGTTTCATGGATTCAGCTCACAAGCCTTCTCCTCCCCTTTACAAGAGTCTTAACATTTTTCCAGCTTTTATAAAAAGTGGCTAGTTGGGTGAAATATCACAGGTAAGCTATACTTATTCAAAGGATCTTCTATTTCTTTTCCATGTGTTGGTATTTTAAATCCCATAGAATACTTTCCCACTGTCTTAATCCATTTTGCCTTCCCCCTGCAACTGATCACATACAAGAGTAAGTGGGACCTGTGAACACCAATATACCTGATGGAATAGATAATCCACCAACAAATGAATCACCAACAGATAATAAAGTAAGACAGCAGAGGAGTGAGTTGAAGCCATACTAACCTACTCCCAGGACCAATATGGAATTACAATTAAACTGTGGAGAAATTACCCAGAACAAACAACTGAACAATAGCAAGAAAGAAGCCTTACAACCTAAGACAGACAGAAGAATCAGCACTACCTGTCTGTACCTACAAAACAACACACAAGATGTATTGGGTAGAGTGACATTCAGATAACCAGCTGGAGGGAAGGACCACCAAAGAAGGACCCAAAAGTAATCAAAACCCAAAGACATACACAGAGGCAACATAAACAACATCCCAAAACCAGTGAGCTCAGGAGATCAAGGAGACTGTGCCACTGGACCTCACAGGTCTTCTACCATAGAAGTTTATACCACAAACTCAGGGAGTCGGAACATATCAATTTAAGAAGCAAAGGCTAACAAGAAGAGTCTCACAAAAAAATGGGAAGACAAACCCCAAGCAAGAGAAAAGGAAGAAACCTCAGAAAAAATGCTAAATGAAATAGAGGCAAGTCAACTACCAGATACCGAGTTCAAGACAATGGTTATAAAGAAGCTCAATAGCTCACTGAGAATTGCCAAAAACTACATGGAAACTATGACGAACTCACTACAAACTATACCAACATGAAAAAGGAAATAGAAACTAGCAAGAAGGGCCAAGAGGAAATAAAGAATACAACTTCTGAGCTGAAAAACACAGTAAAAGGAATCACAAGCAGGTTCAATGAAGCAGAGAATCTAATCAGTGAGCTGAAGGACAAGGTAGAAAAAAACTCCCAAAAAGAGCATGAAAAGAAAAAAAAAAGACTCAGAAAGAATGAAGAGGTATAAAGGGAACTGTAGGACAATACAAAACATAATAATATCCACTTAATAGGGATACCAGAAGAAGAAGAGCAAGGGATATAAAACTAGTTTGAAAAAATAATGATGGAAAACTTCTCTAATTTGATGAGAGAAAAATTACACAAATCTAGGATGCACAGAAGGTCCACATCAAAGGGAACCCAAAGGGGCCCACTACAAGATACATCATAACTAAAATGCCAAAATCCCAAGACAAAGAGAGTATCTTAAAGGCAGTTAGGGAGAAAGAGGAAGTAACATACATTGGAGCCCCAGTGAGATTAGCAGCTGACTTCTCAATGTAAACAGAGCAAGCCAGAAACAACTGTCAAAAAAATTCCAAGTAATAAAAAAACAAAGCCCTGAAACCAAGACTACTCTATTAAGCAAGGCTCTCAATTAAAATGGAAGGTAAAATAAGAATTTCCTCACACAAAATAAGACTCAAGGGATATGCCTCCTGGTAAACAGCACCAAAAGATATGATAAAGGGGCTGCTTTAAGAAAAAGAGTGTGAGAGAGAGGAACACAGATATGCAGGAAGAAAAATGGCAATGAATACATATCAATAATAATTGTAAATGAAAATGTTAATCCATTTTTATTTAAGGTTATTACTGATGAAAATATAATCAACAAAAGAAAAAAGCAAACAAAATATAACCAGAGACATTGAAATTAAATACAATCCAATAGCCAGAGGGGAGGTGGTAGGGGACAGTGAGGAAAAGGGTTTTCAGGAACTACTATAAAGGACACATGGATAAAACCAAGGGGGAGGATAGAAGCAAGGGAGAAAAGTGGGTTTGGCCGGGGTGGGGGAAAAGGAGGGGAGAAAGTGCAAACAAGTATAATTGAATGCCAATAAAGTCATTTTTTAAAAAATGGATTAAATGCTTTAATCAAAAGATATAGAATAGTTTAATGGATAAGAAGGCATGATTCACACCTATGCTGCACACAAGAGACCCACCTCAGAACAAAAGACCTACACAGACTGAAAGTGAAGGACTGGCAAAAAAATATTCCAAGAGAACATACAGGAAAAAAAAAGCAGGGGTAGCAATATTAATATCAGACAAAATAGACTTGAAAACAAAGGTCATGAAAAGAGACTCAGAAGAACACTTTACATACTCAAGGGAAGAATGCATAAAGAAGACATAAACATTATAAATATAAATGCACCCAAAATATATAAGAAAAACCCGGAGGATGTCAAGAAACATATTGACAGCAACACAATTACAGTAGGAGTTTTTAACATCTCACTATCAAAAGTGAATATATCATCTAAACAAAATATCAACAAAGATATTTTGTCATTGAACAATGTCCTAGATCAAATGGACTTAACTGATATATATTGAACATTTTATCACAAAGAAATAAAATTCCACATTCTTTTCAAATGCTCATGGAACATTTTCAAAGAAAGACCACATGATATGACAAAAAATAAGCCTCAACATATTCAAGAAAATTGAAATCATACCAAGCATTTTCATTGACCACAATGGCCTGAAACTAGAAAACAATCTCAAGGAAAAAACATTCAACCACATGGACATTGAATACCATGCTATTAAAGAATGAATGGGTTAAGAATGAGATTTAGGAAGAAATAAAAAAAAATTCTGAAAACAAATGAAAATGAACTCACAACAATCCAATAGTTATGGTACAGGCAGTTCTGAAAGGGAAGTCCTGATAGGCAGTCCTGAGAGGGTAGTTCATAGTGATACAGTCCTACCAATACAGATAGAAACATTTCAAATAAACAACCTAACCCTCCATCTACAAGAATTGGAGGAACAACAACAAAGACAGCCCACAGCAAGTGGGAGGAAGGCTGTTGGGAACCGCTCTGCCTGGTTTCAGGAGTTGTAACCGCCCCCCCCCCCCCATGGCTAAGGCTGAGTGAGCAACCTCCAGACTGTGAGCCACTGAGAAAACAAAGCTTATTTCCCTGGCAAGAGCACTGCTTCTGCCATCTCTGGCCCCCAATGCCTGGTCAGTTAATCAGAGACTAAGGGTACAACCTCTCAGAGGAGAGGCAACCCAAGCCAGACAGGATCATGTGGTGAGCCATCAAGAAAGGACTCGGGGGAGCTGCAGCCAAGTGAGGGCAAAAGACCCTCATCACCCCCAGCTATTTTGACATGGCCTGAGTCCCCATTCTGTCTGGGAGAAGCGCTTCCTGGATCTAATCCACTTAAGCCTGAATCCATGATGGGGAGGGGGTGCAGCCCTCTGCTAGCTAGAGCGGGCTCTAGGGTGATCAGGCATAAGAAAGTATTTGTAAAGTCCTGTGAAGCCTGCTTTGCTAAGAGTGTTTTCATCCATATGATAAGGGTCTAGGCAGGAAATGAATATGTCTCCTAAAGTTTTTTTGCCACTCCCTTACCTGACAGACACTGGCTCAAATTAAGCCCTCAGATTTCTTTGAAATGTTATCTATTGTTTGATCCTTGCTGCCCGACATTGATTGATGAGCTTTACCTGTGTTCCTGTGCATTATGAACCTAATAAAAAGCCATTGAAGAAGGGGTTCAGGCCCTTCTAGTTCAGGAAGAGCCGCCCCACATCAGGCAATAACTAAGAATAGAACAGAATTAAAGAACATGTAAACTAAAAGCATAATTCTAAGGATCAATAAATGCAGGAGCTGGTTCTTTGAAAAGGTGAAGAAAATAGACAAGGTTTTAAGCAGACTCATCAAGAAAAAAAGAGACAGGACCCAAATGAACATGATCAGAAATGAAAGAAGAGAAATTATAACTGACACTGCAGAAATATAAAGGATTGTAAGAAATTACTATGAAGATCTATATGCAAAGAAATAATGACCACTTATATGAAATGGACAAATTTCTAGGAAAATGTAATCTAGCAAAACAGAATGAAAAAGAAGCACAAAGCCTGAATAGAACAGTAACAGTTGACAAAATCAAAGCAGTAATCAAAAAACTCCAAGCACACAAAAGCCCTGGACTGGAAGGTTTCACAGGAGAATTTCACACAAAATTTAAGGAAAAGCTAACCTCTATTCTTCAAAGAATTTTCCAAAAAATTCAAGAAGAGAGACTACCATGTAGGGGACTGGTTTGTTTTAGTCTGGCAAATGTGACTCAGCTCTGTATGGAAAACCTATAGAAGTGAAGTAGTGAGCAGGAGCCAGACCTTCAAACCAAATTTTCCCATGGGAATCAGGCCTAGAAAATGCACTCAGACTGTTATGGCTTGCTCTTGCTGAAACTCCATCATCCTGGCCTAAAACAACAAATGTGTATTATCTATGTTTAAGGTAATATCCAAAGCCTGTATAAATTTTCCCAAAGACAGAGTGAATCAGCTCATTGCCATTCCCCTCTGCATGTTATCTTCATTTCCTTGATTTTACCTAAAATGTAGACAATAATATTCTATGTAACAAATAATAAATCTTTCTCTGATGTAAGACCCGAGGAAAACAATAAAAGCTTGTCTAGGCAAGGGTCAAGGCACTCTCCTCCTGAGGGAGTGACCAAGACATTCACAGGCACTCTTCCCTTGAGAGACTAGCCACGCCATCCCCTTTTTCTCCACAGGATTGCTGTCACCTGTGCATTTATTCTCGTTGTCAGCCACAACAGGCAGACTCTGCTGGCTGGAGTCTGTCACACTCCCAAACTGTTTTCATGAAAGCATCATCATCCTAATCCCAAAATCAGATAAAGACACAACAAAGAAAGAAAACTTCAGGCCAATATCGCTGATGAACATAGATGCTAAAATCCTCAACAAAATATTGGCAAACTGCACCCAACAGTACATTAAAAAGATCATACACCATGACCAAGTGGGATTCATCCCAGGGATGCAAGGATGGTTCAATATTTGCAAACCAGTCAACGTAATACATCACATAAACAAAAGCAAAGACAAAAATCACATGATCATATCAATACATGCGAAAAAATATTTCATAAGGTACAACACCCATTTATGATAAAAACACTTAGCAAAGTGGGAATACAGGGATCATTCCTAAATGTATTAAAGGCCATATATGAAACACCTACAGCCAACATCATACTCAATGGAGAAAAACTAAAATCTTTCTTACTAAGATAAGAAACAAGGATGTACACTTTCACCACTTTCATTCAACAAGACATTGGAAGTCCTAGCCACAGAAAATAGATGAGAAGAAGAAATGAAAGGCATCCAAATTGGAAATGAGGAAGTAAAACTGTCATTATTTGTAGATGGCATGATAGTACACATAGAAAACCCTATGGAGCCCACCAAAAAATTATTCAATCTAAAAAGTGAATTTGGCAAAACAGCAGGGTAGAAAGTCAATACTCAGAAATCAAAGTTACCTTTGTACACCAAAAATTAAATATCACAAAATAATAGGAAACATTGTATTTGCTATAGCAACAAGAAAAATGAAATACCATGGAATAAACCTAACCAAGCATGTAAAAGACCTGTACTCAGAAAACTACACAACACTGAAGAAATAAATGAAGGAAGACAGTAATAAATAGAAGAATATACCATGTTCATGGATTGGAAGAATTAACATCATCAAAATGTTTATACTACCCAAAGCAATTTATAGATTCAATGCAACCCCTGTTAAAATACCAATCACATATTTCATAGATATAAAGCAAACGCTTCAAAAATTTATATGGAACCATAAAAGACCTGAATAGATGCAGTAATTTTGAGAAAGAAGAAAAAAGTAGGAGCAATCACAATATCTGATATCAAACTATATTACAAGGCCATTGTAATCAAAACAGCCTGGTAATGGCATAAGAACACATAGATCAACTGAACAGAATAGACAGCCCAGAAATAAACCCAAGTCTCTATAGCCAATTAATATTCACAAAAGGGTCAGCAATAAATTGGAGTAAAAATAGCCTCTTCAACAAATGGTGTTGGGAGATCTGGACATCTACAAGCAAAATAAATGAAACTGGACCAAGAAGTTACACCATAAACAAAGATAAACCAGAGATGGATAAAAGACTTAAACATAAGTTGTTATACCATAAAAGTCCTACAAGAGAAGATAGACAGGAAAATCTCAGATATTCCATGTAGCAATATTTTCACTGATATATCACCTAGAGCAAGCGACATAAAGGAAAGAATAAACAAATAGGACTTCATCAAAATAAAAAAGCTTCTGCATGATTAAAGAAAACAATAGAAAAATGAAAAGGCAACCAATTGTATGGGAAAATATGTTTGCCAATGATATCTTGAACAAGGGTTTGATCTTCAAAATATATAAAGATCTCACACAACTCCACTCCAGGAAGACAAAAACTCAGTTAACCAATGGGCAAAAGACTTGAACAGATGCTTCTACAAGGAGGACATACAAATGGCCCAGAGTCATATGAAAAGATTCTCAGAATCAATAGCCATCAGATAGATGCCAATTAAAACCACTATGAGGTACTACTTCACACTAGTGAGAATGGCCATCATAAACCAATCAACAAACAATAAGTGCTGACAGGGTTGTGGAGAAAAAGTTACTCTCCTGCACTGTTGGTAGGAATGCAAACTGGTATATCTGCTGTGGAAACAGTAAAGAATTTCCTCAGAAAACTAAAAATGGAACTGCCTTTGAACCTGTAATTCCACTGTTAAGATTATATCCTAAGAACCCTGAAACACCAATCCAAAATAATCTATGCACCCCAGTGTTCATAGCAGCACAATTTACAATAGCCAAATGCTGGAAGCAACCTAAGTGCCCATCAGTAATTGAATGCATCAAAATTATAGTACATTTACATGATGGAATACTATGCCCCAGAAAGTAGGAGCTCCTCCCCTTTGCAACAGCAGAGATAGAACTGGAGAGCATCATGCAAAGTGAAATAGAGCAGGCAGTGAAAGATAAATACTATATAATCTGATCTTTAAGTAGAACCTAATCAACAAAACAAACAAGCAAGGAAAATATAACCAGAGACACTGAAATTAAGAACAAACTGACAGTAACCAGAGCAGACATGGGAGGGGTTAATTGTAGGAAAAGGGGGAAAGGTTTTCAGAAACATCTATAAGGGACACTTGGACAAAACCAAAGGGGTGTAGGATCAAGAGTGGGAAGTGGGGATGGCTGGGGATGGCAGTGGTGAGGTAAAATGGAGACAACTGTACTTGAACAAAACTTTTTTAAAATGCTAAAGTACATTGTTCAAGTCATTGCTTCTTTTCTTGTGCATTATTATTCCCTTAATTTAAAATTATGTGTTTATAGTTATTTATCATATCACTTCTAGCTATATTTTATTGATTATGCTATTACTGTTGTCCCATTTTTTCTCCCCCTTAACTCTTTCAACCTTTACCCTTCCTCTCTCCAGCTTTGCCTCTCACCATAAGTTCCTGTGCATGGGTGGTACCTTTAAGTTCTTTGGCTTCTCCATTTCCTATCATATTGTAATAAAATATTTTTGTGGTGCTATTAATCTTGCAACATCAGTCTCTTTTGTCTTTTTCTATTTAATAAAGACATAAAATTCTTCCTGATTCTAGACAACATATTAAGGCTATACAAATATTAGCTCCATGAATCCCCATAAAAACTATGAAATAAGTTCCCTTATTGGCACTGCCACTTACCAGCTATATGATCTTCAGTAAGTGACTTAGCCTTCTGAGTTTATGTTTGTCATTTTCAAAATGAGAATGGTAACCTGCACTTATTCCTTCTCTGATGCTCTTTTTTTCTTCCAGAATTTGTGACATATATAATTTCCTTCCTCTCTAAAAATTCTTTTAACATTTATTGCAAGGCATGTATAGCAGCAACAGCTTCTCTCAATTTTCATATGTCTGAGAAATAGTTACTTTTTCATCACTTTTTAAAGATAACTTCCCAAGGTACAGAATTATAGGTTGGTGAGATTTTTTTCTTTCAACACATTAAATATTTCACTAGAAGGGCAGGGCACAGGCATGGAAACCCCCAGGCCTGTAAAAAGAGAACCTGAAAACTGGGACATAGTCATGTGACAGGAGCTGGGACCTTAATGTAGCAGAAGCAGCCAGTGGCAAGCACTGATGTGCCAAGGAATCAGCACCCTGACCACCACTCTCTAGCTTCTTACTGGTCTCCATCCATGCTGTCCTTGAGCAAAATCTAGCCACAGACCATGGGCAAAAGAGCTTCCCAAAGAAGGGCAAGGCAAAGAAGGATGGGAATGGGTCTGTGAGAATAAAGAGAATATACACAAACTTTATGGTCTCAGCTTTCTGTTTACTTCTGAGACTGTCCTTGAAACTGGCCCAGCCCAAACTTTCCAATTTCTCTCTTCTTTCTATCTTTTCTAGGCCTGCTTTTTATTTATTTATCACTGAAGTCCCCAAACTTCACAATTACAAGATGTTTGCTCATTTTCATTTTAAAATCATTGCTTAAAAGAGGATTCCTCGCAGAAAATATATGTGCCTTCCCCTTTCCTGCAGAATCAAATTATTCCTGTCCTTTGAAGTGACCAGACCCCTTATTATTAATATTTGACCCTCAGCCCAAGGTAATCTCCCCACCTCTGACATCCCATAGAACATTTTGTTTTGGACATTTAGCACTTCAACAGAGATTATCTCACATCATATAATTTGTATATGTACATGCTTTCAGCCCCCCACCACATTATAAACTCTTCTAAGGCAAAATGAAAATTGCTCATAGGTTTGCATTCCCTATGATATCTAACAAGTTTTCATAAATAGTGCACACTAGATTTTAAATTTGAGAATGTGAACAATGTCACATTTATGTTTACTTTCCTGTACTTGGTAGTCAAGACATAATATGAGTTGGTGATTACTCAAGATTTGCTGAATTAACTACATTAAAATAAGCATTGAAAGAATAAATTATGTGTTTTTATTAACTTGCTCTTTAAATAACGTAACTAATTGCTCCTCTGACTATAAAGAAGTTTACAGAATCTGTATATGATATGGAGTTGTCTTTATTCATGCAAATATAATCATGGAAATAGAAACAATTTATTTTGTTTAGTCAAGCAACTTTACAGAACTGAATGTAAACAAAAAGTACACTTTGTTTCATGTTTAAGTAAACACAGAAAGAAGGAAGTAGTTCGAAGGGTCACAATGGATTTAATCTAAATGGCCATTGTTCCATCAAGAACACATCATCAGCGATTTACATGGAAATACATGAATCTGCTGATCAGATAGTGCAATCAAGATGGACTCCACAATAATGCTTTTCAAATCCACCTACCTTCACCACTTAAAAAATATTTTCTTCAAGACATCTTACTCAGAAATATAATAATAAAAAAAACACAGAAGAGTACTTGGTGTAAGAGATGATGTCTGAGAACCAGTTAGTGGGCGGGGGGGGGGGCAAGGGCAGGGGGTTCATTGGTGAGTGA
>PVKM010009252.1:0-21937 GCA_004027735.1 Carollia perspicillata | reverse complement strand
GAGGCCCAGGTCTGCTCCACAGACAAGGGTTTTATCTGTTTACACACAATCTGTTGAAATTTGCCCTGACGAGTGTAGCTCTATGGGTTGGGTGTCATGCTGCAAACCGAAAGGTTACCAGTTCAGTTCCCAGTCCGGGCTCATCCCTGAGTTGCTGGTCAGGAAGCATATGAGAGGCAGCCAGTTTGATGTTTCTCTCTTGCATCATTTCTTTCCCTCCCTACCCCTCTCTCTAAAAATAAATAAAATCTTTTTAAAGAAAAAAAAAACACCGGAGATTTCACTTGATCTGATTTTTGGCTCCTCTTGAAAAAAATCAAAAGATCCAGCCAGTCTGGTCCTGTGTGCTCACTTGGTAAGAAGTAGCTAGAGCCAAGTAATAGTTACACATGGGCATGGTTAACCATTCTCACTGGCTCAGTTAGCCTATATGTAGCCAACATCCTTCGTTTACATTGCCCACCTGGCCCCCTTAGATGGGAGTTTATCCCTGTACTAGCTGCAGTTTTCCTAGTACTGGGGACCTGCCTTCTCCCTAGGCCTCAACCTCGTAGCCCTCTGCATACCCCCACCAGTCCTCCCCTGTGCTCGCTGGGTCAGGCTTCCTTTTTGCTGGGACACGTCTCTATCTTCCCACTTTCTTCCCCCCAGATGGATCAAAGTCTCATCAGTTACACTCCAGAATTACTTGGGTCTTTTTTTTTTACCATTTCATCCTTCTGCTTAAGACTCCTAGCATCTCTAAACTTGGTCCATTGAAGAAGTTAACCTCTTTCCCTGACCCATTTCTGGTTTCTTGTGTCCTGCCCATCCTCTGTACTGTTTTTTTGTCACTGGTTTTTTGCTTAAAAACCTTTGGCTTTTTAAGGCCAAGTTCAAATGACTAACCATAGTGTCCCGTGTTCTCAGTGATGGAACCCCAGTTTAAATTTTTGACCTAGTTTCCTGCGCTGCTTGCCTTGTCATACCCTGTGTATTCGAGCTGCACCACTCACTGAACTTCCCCCACATGCTCTGCACAGCTCTGTGTCTTTGCTTATGCTGTGCATTTACCTGCAAGCCTTTTTCCCATTCCTTGTTACAATAAAATCTTCCAAGGCCCTACTTAAATGTCCTTCTAATGAGCCTTTCCTGATGCACCCCCCTCCCACCCTGCCGCTTCTATTCATAGAGCACTTTATTTGTGTCCCCAGAGCACTCATTACTCTCTGACTTGTCTGTCCCCTGTTAGATTCCGGAGGGGACCGAACATGCCTAACTCACCTGTTTCTGCCAGCACTGTAGGTGTTCAGTGTTTGAGGTAAACTCTAAAGAGAAGTACAGGGGATCTCATCCTCTGAGGCTAATTGGTTTCAGGAACAGGCCATTAGTGTGATTCTGCTTCAAATGGGACCAAAGTTTTGTGGAAAATAAACAGGGTTGGGGTGATGGGAGTGAGATTTTTATTATCTAAAATATTCTTGTTTTCATCCCCATCTTGGTTCTGAAAGTGAACAAAGACATGCCAGAAACGCTTAAGTTTTCTAATGATTGTGTGGTAACCTGCTGTATTCTTTCTTTCACCTTTGATTCTAACTGCATGATCAGAGCAAGTTTTGCAAACTATCTAAGGGCTCCCCAGTTCTTCCAAGGGCCTTTGACCCCTTTAATAGGTCATTTTCTTTTGCAGAGCCGACCCTGTCATCCCCTGTTGGTTCTTCGTTTGTGAGCTGCCCACCTCTGTCAGCTCCTCACTTCTCCATGACTTGGCAGGTGGTTGGGCTTAGTCCTCTATCATCATATTGACTCACTAAAGCTCTCCCTCTTCCATTCTGGTGGCTGAGTGGAAGGCAGTGGCTAAGGCTCACCCAGAAAGGCTCACCAATGGCCCAAAGGATGGGTGCAGTCTGGATGAGAACTCCATCTGTGCATGCTGGTTGGTTCCTCAGGGAACACTTCTGTGTTATTGTGGGAAACAGGTCCTAACGGCAGGGACTTAAGAGAATCTGCTGTGCCTGTGTTGGAGGTCTGCTTTAGCTTGAGGGAGCAGCCACCCTCCTGCTTTGGCATGAAGGAGAGCTCTGGAAGAACCTCAGTGCGTTAGTGCATCAGGGCAATTGAGAGCCTCCTAAGTCATCAGCCTTCCTGAAGAGTGTGGCCATCAACTCATGCCTTCCCTCAGGGGTCGGCTACAGCTGAGATTTTCACTACCACTTAGAGCCCTGCATCAGTGTAGTTCAGGTGCTCTTCTCACCTGCCCATGAATCCTGTCACCTGAGTGTCATAAGCAGTCCCCCAGAGGACAGCTCATTCTGGGAGTTGGCTCTCAGCCACTGGCTCCATCTTTCTGCTGGCCAGATACTGCTGTCAGCCTCTTTCCAGCAGCTAGTCAGCCTTTCTCAGTGGGATGCTTTACTGGGTAATTCAGGTAAACTCTGGTGGCTTGTGTGGCAGGCAGTACTCAAGCCTCAGGGCTAGTGGAGTGAGAACAGGCTCTCCACAGAAAGCATGAATGGCAAGCATAGGGGAGCACTACCACTGCTTTGGGGGCACCTGTGTCCTGTTGGTAGGGATGTGGCATCTGTATTCTAGCTGCTTGTCACTCATGAGCCTGGACCCCAGGAGTGTTACATCTTTCACATTTTCAAAAAAAGGGGGGGGGGGCAGAAATCCATATTTTTATGTGAAAATCACTGGACATTTCAAGATGATGGTGTTTCAAGATGTTTTCATCTTAAAGACATAGCTGGTCAGGTCTTGCCTGCAGGTCACTGTTTTTGAGCCACTGAAAGTCAAAACTTGAACATATATCTTCAGTTCCATTCTCCCCACCCCCAATTTTCATGGACCGAGGCCCACAGAACAGAAATAAAATGTCTCAACTCATCAACTAGACTAGAACCGTGGCCTCTAAATTCCTAGTTCTTTTGTCAAGTTACTGTTTTCAGATTCTATCTTTTCCAGAGTTTTCTGTCTGCAAAGTCTTTAATATTTTTGTTTTTGTGTTTAAGATTTTATTTATCCATTTAGAGGGTGAGGTAGGGAGAAAGGGAGAGAAACATCTATGCAAAGGAGAATAATCAGTTGCCTCTTACACACACCTCAACCAGTGACCGGGCCTGCAACCCAGGCATGTGACCTGACTAGGAATCGAACTGGTGACTTTTTTGCTTCACAGGACAGTGCCCAGCCAGCTGAGCCACGATGGCAAGGGTGCCTTTAATGTTTTTTTAAAACTTCGTTTCATTGTTTGTTGAGTGCTTCTCTCCTTCCTGAGGTGTGTGCTGCTTCTGGGTGGTGGTTTCCTGGTGGCAGGCACTGTATACCTCTCCTTCCATCATCCCCTCCTGCTACACATGCTCACTGCCCGCAGTCTCCTCTTTCTGCAGGCATCGCTTGTTGCCACCACTTGCATACCCGGCACCCTTAATGTCTTCTACAAAATGTCTTCTGACCCTGTGTGCTAAATGGTATCTCGAGTGTTAATCATAAGAGGGTGTTAATGTTTTAAGAGAACTTTCAAGCATGTGTATATGGAAGGGTAGGGGATCAAGGAGGGATGAAGGGAGGGTAAGTGAGCAAGATCTTTGGACAGAGACTAGTCATACATCCTCAACAGTCCTCCTTTCTGGGGGAGCCCCGGGGGCTTGCCAATGTCTCTGCTGTTGGTCCTCTTGCCTGTCCCAGGCACCAAAGGCCTTAGCCAGTGCTGGACTTGGGCAGTAAGGGTGCAGCGGAATTTCTTGAGTATTAATTGTTAGACTTTTAAAAATAACACCAGGAAAGAGATACCTCTGTCCTCAGAGACCTTTACTATACCATTGCCACCTCCTGGTCCGAATTTGCTCATAAGAAGTTCCCAGCTCCCACGCAGGACTCTAGGGTCACTGTGAGAAGGTCCTGCCCCATCATCACTAGAGGGCAAGAGTGATTTGAGCTTATAGTAGGCTCCAAAGCCACTAACCCTGACTAGGGACTGCTGAGTCACAGGAGTAGAACAGGAGAGCCTTTGAATAATGATCGTCATTCTTCTCAACCTAGAGCGGACTGAGAAATTACCCATGGGCTCCATTAAAAATGTGGTCAGTGAACCCATCGAAGGACATGAAGACTACCACATGATGGTAAGTAGCTGGCGTGCTGTAGCCTCTCTTGGCTCCCGCTTCTGCTCCTCTAGCAGGCACTGAGGTGACCTGAGGAGGACACTCAGTATTCAGAAGACGCATGCATGGTCTCAGACATTCGTTTCCTTCATCTATGTAGAACTTAGTCCGTGACCTAGTCCTAGTTCTCTTTATTTTGCAGTAACCCCTCCCACCTTCTCACAGTTTGAAGGGGATACGTTGGATCTCTTTTGCCTCCCTTTTAGTTGTAATATTTTGTTTTTAGACCAGGAGAATAAATGTAATGAAGAAGAATGGTTTGTGGGTTTTCATTTAACTTTTCTTACACATAGAATAAAACCTCCTACTAGTCTTGGTGTTTGGGCCACCACGCCTTTCTCCCCTGGGATGGTGTTGCCCTTCCCAGGCTATAGCTGTCAGGTGGCTGGGCTCCTGTGGGGAGGCTGGGTCTGTGGACATCGTCCTTATGGGTGTCCACTTGAATGGCACGGCTGTGTTTTCCCGAGACACAATGTTGGCAGACGTGGTCAAGTCTGTGCAGAATGAAGCAAGAGTTCATTGATGAACTGAGTAGCTTAGACATACCCCTTCTACTTCCCAGCACTGTTTGGCTGGGGGGGCACTTTTTAAAAAAGATTTTATTATTTATTTTTTAGAGAGAGGGGAACAGAGGGAGAAAGAGAGGGAGAGAAACATTGCTGCCTCTTGCACACGCCCCAGCTGGGGACTGGCCTGCAACCCAAGCATGTGCCCCAACTGGGAATCGAACTAGTGATCTTTCACTTTGCAGGATGACATTCAACCAACGGAGCCACACTGGTCAGGGCTGGAGAGGACCCTGTAAAAATTAAGTTAGTCACCCAAACTTTGAAATTGCTATCTGACCTGAGGTGAATCTGACCTGAGCAGTGACAGGGTGAGGGCGGCTGCCTGCCATTCTCTCTCTGAGGAGGCAGATTTTTCAGCGCCCAAACATCAGGTATGTTGGCCCTGTCTCAGGGAGAAGGAGCAGTAGTGGTCTGACTGGCATGTGGTGTCACACAAAGTCCATGGCAGCTGGAGGTGTTGGAAGATCCCAAAAAGGGATCTAGCATCGTGGCAGTCCTGCGTAGTCAGATGGCAGTTATCTGTACTCTAGGAAAGGTCTGTTGTCTGTCCTGTCCCCTCTCCTGCCATGCCTGTCAGTTCAGCTGAGAGGCATGGAAACAAGGCTGTGGCTGGGTTGGCAGAGCTCCTAGGTGGCTCTGAGCCCGTGGTGACGACACCCTGGGGCTGCTTTTGGGCCCTCTGGTAACTCTTCCACTCCTGGTCTCAGTGGTCTTTAAAGGACTGCAGGTGAATTGTTCTCTTGCTCAGTTATTTTTTTGTTTTGAAAGTTGGATTTTAACATTTTCATCTGGTCTCCTGCACTGCCCTTTGAAGCATTTGGCTTCTCGGTTTGCAGCCCCAGTTTTCAGGCAGCCTGGTGAAAGAGTTTACAGAAGCTAAGTGTGCCAGTTTAAACCTCAAGTGATTGGTGGTGTGGCTGAGCAGTGCCTTAAATTTCGTTTAAATGCTCATTTTTTCTGGAGTCATTTCTGGCAGCAAATGGCTCTGATCACCTTTCTCTTCTCTAAACATTTATTAATTAGCACCTTTACCTTTGTCCTAATTAACGTATTTCCCTCTTTGCAGATGCCATTTCACTAGCTAGATTAACATGTCAGAGGTCACATTAGAAGGGGGTAGCTGTGCTTTGTTATTTTTAGAGAAATCTTTAAAAATACAGGAAAGAACAGTGAGTACTATAATAAATACATATATCCATCACCAAGAAATGACTATTGTAAATATTTTGTGACTTGCTTTGAATCACTTTTTAATAAAAGAAAATTTACCAACAGTGAATTCATCCCTGTTGTCTCCCCTTCCCCACTACCCTCTGTCACGTGGATCTTCCCTGCTCTGCTTTTGTTTTCATGTATGTCCACGAATAAGCTTCAGTACTGTTTTGTGTTTTTTCAGTTTTCATAAATGGTATCATGGTATGTATCGTTCTGCAGCTTGCTTTTTTGGTTCAACATTATGATCTGTCTGTTATTTACCATAGATCCAGTTCATACCTTTTAAAAGTGATCCAATGTTCATATGACTAGGCCATGTCACTTTTAATTTTGCATTCCCTCACTGGTGGGTATGTAGGTAGTTTCCAGTTTTTTACCATTTCTGGCAGTGCTGCTTTGAACGTTCATTCCTTGTGCATGCGTGGCAGTTTTTCTAGGGCAGCGGTTCCCAAATGGGTCTCTGGATCAGCAATGTCACATCGCCTGGGAACTCGGTACAATTACAGACTCTCAGACCTCACCTAGCCCTGCAAGTGGCTCTGATGTACATTCGGGTTGGGAACCACTGCTCTAGGGTTGGCTGTGTTTATATCCCTCTTGCTGCTGCTGCTGCTTTGATTGTTTTGGGTTTTTTTTTTTCTTTTTTTGAGGGGGTGGCAAGAGAATGCTCGCCACATGCAGGTTTTTTCCTCCTTCTCTTTTTAAGTCTCTTTTCAGCCCTCCCCTGTGTTTGTTGTGCTGCTGCTCAGTTTCCCAACCTCTGAAGTGTTGCTTGGTTTTTCCTTTTTCCCTTCCAGGCATTTCAGTTGGGCCCCACGGAAGCCTCTTACTACTGGGTGTACTGGGTTCCAACTCAATATGTGGATGCAATCAAAGACACTGTGCTGGGGAAGTGGCAGTATTTTTGAAAGCACTTTCACCTCTGGCCCAGGAGACTGACCCAAAGTGAAGGACATTGCTGGGAGAGGCCTGCAGCATCCCTGGATTTCAGAGTTCTGGAACTTTGTTCAAAAAACAATCTATATCCAATCTAAGGTGATGTGGTGACTGAAGCCAGAGGTGATGTTCTTTCACCCTTAGCTTAATTTTAACTTAAAATCACCAGTTCCCTTTCTTGCAGTCAGCTTCATACCATTTTTAAAGTCAGTACAATGGAAATCAATAAATCTGAATTCCGAATGTGTTGTGTGGAATAATCTTAAGTGTGTTCAAGAATAGATCTGCCAAGGTTTTGTTTAGAAAGGGATGGTCAAAAGATTTCTGCTTTTTTTTTAAGTGATTTTAACTGAAATATTTTCATAAATCTTTGGTTGTAAACATTTGGACTGTTGTGATGAGTTCGGTTATTTTTTTCCTTTTTCATATAAAATTGTATGCAAAGTGGGAGGTTGGTAAGCCATATTTTTCTGTCCATTGATTCAGACTTAATTCTTTCTGTTTTTCATTTTCTCACTTCCTAGATTTGAGTTTTTGTTTTGAAAACCCAAAGATGTCAGTTCCACCTTTTGTACCTCATCACTGCTTCCCTTCCTGGCATCCCTCCTGCTGTGCTGCTGCTCTTGAGTGTGCGGTGGGAGGAAAGTGCTGGGATGTCGGTCAGGGAGCACTTACACGTGCTGTGGTGTCTGGTGAGCAGCAGAGTATTACACAGTGACTCTTGTCAAAACGTCTTGCCCTTTGGGCACTGATCAGTGGGTTATCTATAGCCCTCACCAAGTTGGTTTTGATGCCCAGCCTGCCAGAGGTGTGCCTGGCTGTGCTGCTCTGAAAGCCACAGTTCCCAGGCTGCCACAGGCCTTCTTCAAGGAGGAGCCCAGGTGGAAGACAGCTGATACAGCCATACATTCACAGGCCCATTATAGAAGTTTCAAGAAATTCTTAAGCAGTCCAATGATTATTTCAGTACACTTCTCCATTTGTTCCTTCTGCTCATGTGTTGTTTTCAAGTGTCCTTCATTTCAGGTTCAGGGATGCTGCCTTTCTCAATAAGAAGACATCTGACCTAGTGGGTTGGCGATATATTGGAACATCAAAAATGGGATAAATTGCTTTGTGATTAGTTCACCCTCTTCTGGTTTTAGCCTTTATGTTCTTTGTACACGTGAACTCTGTTGTCTCCTTGTGGCTTGGTTGACTCTGAAATGAGGGAGAGTCTCTTGGTGAGCGGTATCCTTGTGCTGTTTGCTGTTTTTCTGCTGCTGCCTCTGCAGTCCTCTCACTGGCTGCAGGCTCTCAGAGCAAGGCTTGCCAAGAGAGTTTCCAAACCTGACATTCTGGATTCTAGGCTGTTCCCCCTTATTTTGTGAAATGTATTAGCATGTGTGAGCCAGTTACTGATGGTATTCTGTACCCTTTCCTCTGACCTGTACTTCAGGAATCAGCCAGTATAGACAGACTCATGCTTCTCATGGTGTAGTCATTTCCAAGTTAGGCATCTGGGCAGGAAGATCTACACTTGTTTTTTGTGGGCATGAGTACATCCGTTGAAGTGTAGTGTCTAAGACACTGCTGGTTTTCATCCTTAAAAAAAGAACAGTAACTGCAGCCTCTCTGTGTTGTTGGCCACAGCTCCTACAGAAAACGGTGCTTCTGCTCTCCTGTTGCGCCTCTTCTACAGATGACAGGTCTGCAGAGGACATGGTCATGGAGCAAGCAGGGTATCGTCTCAGTTTGTTGGCCAATGTCCCTGTCCTGGAGACTTGTCCTGACAGTGCCACACACCACTTCTTCCTCTGGAAGCGGGTGTCTTCGTCCCCAGACTGGCCTCACACCACTGCCCCCAGAGGCCCTTCCTTCCAGGTCTCCTCATTTTCCCTGTTTGTGTGGCTGCCATGCCATGAGACCTCCCTTCCTCCCAGTGAGAATTTGTGTCCCTGCTCCCCGAGAGCCAAACTGCTTCTCACTCAGGCTGGTATCATTTCAAGACAGGACCAAAGCCTGTGTGAGCGTTTTTATTTTAAGTAAAATGGTGCTTTTTTCCTTACTTCAATATACTATATATAAATAATGTAAATGACATCTTTTCATATGGAGCTGTTTGATGGGGCTCACTGAACCTGCCAGAGCAGTCATGAACTCTGGCTCCTGGGCCAATCTGTATGGATGTCTTGCTGGAAACCCTCAGAGAGCAGAGGTGGATGGGACCAGAAGCCCTGGAAGAGGTGTTTAATTAGATCTGAGTCTGGGTCCCAGCAGTATTCACTGTCTTGTCTCTCAGTCCTATGAGTGGTCTCTTCCTTTTTTTCTTACAGTCCAGAATGTACTGAGACTTAATCTGTGTTAGCAAGCTGGCATACTCTCCCCTTAGGTACATCACAGCATTACTGTATCCTCAGGATGAGTTCTGTGCATTTCCTTCACTGTCGGAGGGGATCAGCTCTTCATCTGGGTTGTGACTTCCCTCGTGGTGGCATAGGGCATGTAGGTGGACTGAGGAAGAGCTGCTTCCAAGGGGATACAGTGTGCAGGGAGTAGTCTAGGGGTCTGGCATCTTTTCCCTGCAGGTACTTCTCTGAGCCTCCTGATGGGCTGCTTTCTCTTCTGGAATTTGTGCTGGTGGTCCTCCTGCAGGTCTTTACTCACAGATGCTGTCCTTTCCCTCCCTGAGGGGACTTGGTGAATAATGACCAAGTGTAATCCCTGCTGAGGCCAGTCCCGCTCAGCTCTTCTGTCAGTCAGCCTGATCAGAGAATTTAGACTTGCAAGTTGCTGAACTCTTTGGTGTTAAGTATTTTACTTGATGATGGGCCTTCTGCAAATAGTAGTAGCTCTTCTTAATGAGGTTGAATTGAGCTAAGGATGTACTTTCTTATAATTTGTGGACACAGAAGGCCAGTGAGGCCTCAGTAGGCTCCTTAGTTGCTGCTTTATCTTACAAGGGCCAAAGAGACTAACTGCCACATTGCCACAGCTCTGAAAACCTGTCATACTTCAGCCAGAAGGGGCTTGCTTTCCTCTTCTCTTACTTAACTATGTGCCTGGAAGAGCCATCCTGTGCTCTTGTTCTTGGCTAACCGTTTCTTTGCCAGGGGCAGGAAGAGAAGGGATGGAATCTATGCCATGAACCATGCAAAGACCAGCCTTCTTTCCACCCTGTCTTCTGAGGGAGACCTCTCCCTTGCTCCATGCCTCTGTTCATGCCTATTGTCTTGGAAAAGGATGGTCCCTTTGTTTAAGGCTTTGTGATGAAGTCACCTCTAGTTAGGATTGGCACCTGTCTCTTTCTTAATAGGGCCTGGTGGCCTCTCTCAAGTCACAGGTGGTCAGGAGCCCTCCGGAGTACAGAACACCTGCTCCATTTACCTGCCAGGCTGAGTGGTTCTACTGCTTTCCAAATTTCAAGAACGTTTTTCTTTTTCTTAAAACAGTTCTCCAGAATGAATTGACAGTATACGTAAGTACCATATTACCTTGTGGTGTATGCTCCGTTCTGGTTTTTGTTTTTTAATCAAATGCCTGTTTGGGAAGAGATGAACATATTTAGTCTATTAGATTTGCGCTGCTGGATTTTTTTTTTTAAAGTGTAACCTGACTTAGCTGTCTTATTGTTTATTCTGTAAGATTAGCCTATCAATTAAAGTTTGATAATTAATTGTGTGTTCTTTTTCCTTCCAATTCTTCATGCGCCTAATCCATATTTGGGGTTGACCAATATTTGGAACTGGGCTTAGAGCCATTTTTTTGCCAGCTGTGGTCACTTGTTTTCCTGTCTTTATTTGACATCGAGTATTTCCTGCAAAAAACAGTTGATAAAGGGATTTGATTTTATTTACTTCTGTGTTAGTCAAAGTCACTGCCAAGGCCATGCTCCTATTAGTACAGTCGTCTGCCGCCCACTCTGACCTCCAAGTGTTGGAGGGGGTTCCACTTCACTGTCCTTACACCTCCTCCTGACTTGTGCCTCATGTGACTTGACTCAGCCAAGTAGCTTCGGAGGACATGTTTAGTAACACACTGAGATGGAGTTCCAGCTCTTTCCACAGCCACAGAGACCTGGGAGAAGGGAGGGAGAAGATCTATTAACAAAAACAAAAACAAAAACAGAATCCTTGGCATGAATAGTGATTATGATTTGTTGGAACTAGTTTTGACCCAGTACCCCTCCCACTGGACCTCTCTCATCCTCCCCTCCTTTGTAAATGTTCCCGAAAGTTCTGGTCCCATGGCCCATTTCTGTCTCTTTTCCATTATTCCAACACCTCATAATCTTGAAGCAACACTGTTAGTTCTGTAGGATCTGACCGGTGTGGGAGAGAGTGGTGGTGGCACTGCTTCATGCTGCACGTGGGCAGGCACCCATCTCGAGAATCTGCTCTCTGTAGAGGGTCCGGATCTTATCCCAGTTCTCAATGGTTACTGTAGGCACCTTTCAGAGGAATAGGGTGATTGACTCTTCTTGGGTGAAGAGGGAGGGGAACTGCAGTCCTAGTATCGTACTATACCTTTGGGAGGGGTGTCTGCATTTTCTTAACTGTAGGTAACTAGCAACCCTTTCTGCAAGGAGGATCCCACACATCAGACAGTCATTAGGGCAAGAAGCAAGAAACTCTTCTCCTCTTGTCCAAGAGGTGGCTGTTTAGCCTGTCCACGTAGGAAGTGGAGGTGCCTGTCCCCCAGGAGCTCTGGGGTGACACCTCAGTGGCTGCTTTCAGCTGGGATTGATCTGTGCCTTCCCTTGGTCATCAAGGCTGTTTTTGTTCTGAAGCCTTGTTAGCAGTCTTACTCTCCTGATACAACTTTTCCTACTGTTCACCCTATTTTATAACTCCTGATTTTCAAGTTTCTTGCTGCTTTTACCCCTCTTGCCCTTATTTAATTTTAATCCCTATTATTTTTCCCTTTTTGGTTTTGGAAATTTTCAAATTTACAAAGCTGAAATATGCCAAATTTACCATCTTACACTTTTCACCTTGGTCCACCAGTTAAAATATTAACCAACATTTTTCTCTTCTTGTAGACACATACCCTTTATTTTGCTGAAACATTCGACAGATGTGCAGGGTCATCACATTTCACCTGTGGGTATTTTAGCACATACCTTCTAAGAAGAAGGACACTATTATACTTTAACACAACATTGTCACCTCACTTATGAAAATACCAATTCACTCAATATGCAGACCAAAATATTTGCTGGAGCTATTTTTCTAATCAATAATACTTATGTTTTTAAATCCTTATTCTGGTCTTGTTTTAATACCCTTTGAACTTTTGTAGTTTTGGCTTTTCTCTCTCACCTTAAAAGTAATTTCCGCCCTGGCTGGTGTAGCTCAGTGGATTGAGTGTGGGCTGTGAACCAAAGGGTCATTGGTTCGATTCCCAGTCAGGGCACATGCCTGGGTTGCGGGCCAAGTCCCCGGTGGAGGCCACGTGAGAGGCAACCACACATTGATGTTCTCTCCCTCTTTCTTCCTCCCTTTCCCTCTCTGTAAAAATAAATAAAATCTTAAAAAAGTAATTTCCCCCATATATTTTACTCCTATATACTTTTAATTTTTATCATGACCCCTAATCTCTCCTCCACTTCTGGTCATGAGTCCTGTTATGTTTTATGTTGTGGGTTTATCATGTCTGTCTGTGGCTGTGGTTCCAGAAGAGGTGTTGTCAGGGAACCGGCATCCCCAGAGGGCAGAGTCCACTAGTCCACTGATCACTGGCTCCCTGCCCACATCTAAATCTGAACTCCAGGGTTCCATGACTCAGGACTTGGTTCTTGGTGACAAACCTGATTCATAGGATTTAGGCAAAGCAATTTGGCTCAGATAACTGGAAAATGCAGTGTCCAGCTGAGTCCAATGCAAGAACTCCAGGCACCTAACTCTCCAGCTGCTAGCCCTGCTCTCTGTCCTCTGTTGACTTAGCTTCCATCAGACTGGCAACCCCAAAGGAAAGAGAATGTTTTTCTTCCCCAGGAATTCCAGTAAAAGTACCAAAACAGACTCTTAGTGAACCCTGCCCTCCACAAATAGACAAATACCATAACATTAGCATCTGTGCTAGTTGACTAACATTCACCATGAGTATGGGGTTTTCAAGCAAATACCCTAGACTAGAGGTGACAGCATCTCCGGCAGACCACCCAGCAGGGTTTGACCTCTAGCTGTGTGCCAGGTAAATGCCACTTGGAAAGAATCGTGGTGCTCCAGCCTTGGGTGAGGCATGTTCACCTCTGGGTACTCTGTCCACAAGAAACTTGCTCTAAACACTGCCTTCAAGTCCTGGAACATCATCAGCTCCTTCACTGAATCTTACCATGTGCCAGGCTCTGTGTCACTTTATGTACATTATGTTGTCAACACTTGGCCACATCGCTCTTGTCACCCCACTTACCCATTAGAGGAAACTTAGGCTCAGAGAAGCTAAGTTACTTAGCCAAGGTCATGCCTGTCACCAACTGAGGCTAAGATTCAGACCCCAGATTTGCCTAGTGCTCTGCTATTAAGGTACTCTCCTTATTGTTGAGAACTTAGGAAAACTCATTATGTTTTTGTTTTGTTTTTTCTTGGTTTAAGCCATATGTCTTAAGGGCACTAGCTTGTGTTTTTGAGTTGTTTTTAAAACTTTGAACCTTAACATTTGTTAATTAATTGGCTGCCACTTAAAAAACTAAGACAGTGCCTTGGCTGTAGCTTAGTTGGTTAGATTGTTTTCACAATATGCCAAGGTTGTGGGTTCAATCCCCAGTCAGGGAACATACAGAAATCATCCAGTGAATGCGTAAATGGGTGGAACAACAAATCAGTGTTTTTCTCCTCTCTCTCACATTAATACGTTAAAAATAAAAAATTAAGACAGTAATACATGTACTTGATAAAGAAATTTGAAGTCTAGCAAGACTGGCAAGTCTCTTGCTTAGTTCTAGCTTCTCAGCCTCAGCTGTGATCTATCCCTGTGGGCAGTAGCGTTCACTTAGGCTTCAGGGCATTGGGTCCATCTGAGGAGCAGAGGGGGGTGTTCTACCTCAATGCCTTCTCAGATGGGGAGGGCACACACCCTGCAAACACTGCAGCCCATGGCTTTTCTTATGCTCTTGTTCATTATTACCTGCTGAATGAATCTCTCACAAACAAACCCATGTGCCAACCTGAAATTCTGTCCCCTTTCCAGTCTGATCCTCCTCCACTCCCTGTTTCAGACGACTTGGTAACAAGCAGCCCAAGGCATAAACTTGTGAGGTGTCCTAGACCCCTTGCCTTTTCCTTCACCTGACTGGGTTCTGCCACTTTTATAGTGACTTACTAGTTGTTCCATCTACATTTTTCGCATGGGCTTTTCCAGGAACCACAAGGTTCATCCCTTAAGTCCACCTTTTCCACCTTCTGCACAGCCACCAGCAAAGGAGCTCAAATATATACATCTGGCTGCCTGCCCTGCAGGATACCCTGTCGCTCCCACTGCTGAGGTGAAGGGAGGGAGAGAGAGGGAGAGCAATATCAATGTATGGTTGCCTCTCATGCGTCCCCTGCTGGGAACTGGCCTGCAACCCTGGCATGTGCCCTGACTGGGGATCGAACCCTGATCCTCTGGTTTGCAGGCCCGTGCTCAATACACTGAGCTACACCAGCCAGGGCTGTTTTTGACAACAGGCACAGCACCGAAGTTCATGCTCTAGCAGTGTTCCAGATGGAACACACGCATATCCTCCCCATTTCTGCACACACCGCTCCTCCTGCCCGCCCTGGCCAAGCCTGGGAAGTTCTGCCCGAGCTTCAGTGCTTTTCCTCAGATCAGCTCAGCAGCTGCTGAACTACTACTGTCTGTTTCCACATACTTTTATGTGTCATTTATTACACAATACATGGTATTTATAACTTAGAAAATATTGAACAAAAATAAGCCCTATTTCTATCATGTCATAATCATTGACATCATGGTATGCTTTAGAGAAATGGGGTCATGCTGTTTATGATCTGTCTGCACTTCAGTCTTTCCATGTGATTGCATAAAACTTCCTATTTAGTTTCTATGGTTGGATGGATATCCAGTTGTACAGCATCTGTGTACTTTTTGTTACATGTGTCATGTTGAATTTCCTCCCTTATTCGGACAAATTTCAAACAAGTTGAATGAACACGCATGTACACGCACAGTATATACGTGCATATAGCCGTCACCTAGTCACCGGTTAACGTTTTGCTGTATTTGAGCCATGTGCAAGTCAGCTGCAGTCCTGCTTCACCCCCAAGCACTCAGTGCATACCTCGTGAGAATAGTTCAGACCGCCATAACACTGTCATTATTCCCAAGAAATGTGATGTCTTGTCCCCTGCACATACCCCATTTGTCCTCCAGTTTCCTGTTCTTCCCCATCCTCTCAGCCCCACACTTCCCTGAACTTGATGTCTCCAGTTTCCTTTTTAGTTATCTGTCCTTCCCTATGACATGGTTTTTTTTTAAAGCCCTACCTTCTGGATGTTTCAATGATCAGACTCAGATTCAACAATTCTAGCAACACTTCCTTCTGTCCATTACATCAGGGTAATCGGAATGTGGCATATCATATGGGTGCTAACTGTCCCACAGCAGATGGTGCACTCCCGGGAATGGAGGCATACGATCACCCTGTGTGGTGCTCAGCCCATTGGCAGGGTGCTGCAGATGTGGTGGGCACGTGATGTTTGAGAGGCACTTGCTGTCTGAGGAGGCACAATGAGAAGGGTAGTGTGGCAGAACCAGAGGTCAGGCGAGAGACAGGTTGTGACAGGCCTCACAGTCATTCTCACAAAGGGAACTGCCTACAGCAGATACACAAGTGTTCAGAGGCAGTTAGAACTACGTGCATGTCATGCTATCTGTACTGTTCCCATTCACACACACTTTGGAATGCTGTATGTGGCCAGTGCACACAAAGAACATTCCAGTTAAGTTCTTAGAGCTAAAGGGCTTTTGCTGTTATTTAAACACAAAGACTCTAAATAGCATTGCCAAGAAATTATCTGTGCTTGTGATTCAGTGTATTTTCTTCCTTAATCTGGGTCCTTTAACAGCTACACAGTGATGGACACAGGGCACTTCTGTGCAGTGGGTGGTTAAGATGCTAGCAAAAGCCATAATTGTAGTGGCAGTACTGTGAGGCCTCCTATTTGAAGCACAAACAACCACAGATTTTTTTTTTGGCAAAATGTACAGCTGCCATGGGATTAGAATAGCCAGCACTTTGCCTAAATGTTAAAATTATCAAAATTCTGATCAGAGGCATCATTGCAAGCCTCTTTTGTTCCAAGTGCACTGCTCAAAAAGTGTTACATTTTTTTTATCTACATGAATACCAATGACAGATCAGACAGGTCTTTAAAAATATTAAGCAAAGTAGATATAAAAATGCACTTTATAGACATCACTGAAAAACTAAAGACTGACAAAAATCCTGATTTTATAGATTTATTTTCAAAGGGCAAAAACACCTAGACAATTTAAATACAAGTCTAAACAGAATTACTCTGTCAATGTCAGCAGTAATGCCAAAATGTGTTCTCCTGCCAGACACTCTTCTGTATATTCCAAGTCTTCTATCCTTGAAGGAAAGGGATCTGGAAAAGACACAGGAAGTTCAGTGTTCCTTTTGCTGTATTGTTACTAACATTCCATGAAGATCTCTGAGGTGCTATATCCAGAGTAACTGAAGTTACAAGCATTAATACAATGTTTTATTTTAAAAGTTTTATCATTTGATTATCCTGAAGCCCGAATAACAATACTAATATTTATTGATAGGCTTCTTTACCATCAAAGATTGCATTAAATAATTTAGATACACCACTGATCTTTAACTTTACAAAAGTTCCAGGTAGGTCCTACCTTTATCCCCATTTTACATATGTGGAAACTGAGGCTCACAAGAGGCTAAGCAGACTTAACAGAATGTGGCAGTGCTGAGAATAAACAGATGTCTGACTCCAGCATCCACTTTTTGCCCATGAGACCTCTCTGCCTGACAGCCAATAGCCAGGCCATCCCAACGTCCTGGATAGCAGGCAGGGCTGGCCTGGAGTGAGGGAGGCAGCAGTCTCTGCTTCTGGGTTAACTCAGCAGTGTTTTCTACAAGACTGCTTTCAGGAGAGCTAACACGCAAGGGAGTCTGTCCAGGAATGAGCTTCTCTCAACCCCCCTCATGGATACAGATGATCATTAAGGCTGGCCCTCTTGGACTGGCAGATAACCAGAGGGGCCTGCATTTTATAACCAGTGAAAATGTCGAGCATTTCCATTTTCCATTTCTTCCTGAGTCTTACTTTATTGAAGAAACCCAGAGAGATTAATTCTATGGGAGAACATCATTCTATAAGTCAAATTACTTACCTGATACCTTATTCATACACATCCTTCTTATCTGCAATGTAATCTACAATTTCTTGTGGACACATCAGCTTCTCTGCATCTATATCAGGAATCTCAAACCCTAAAAGTACAGTTTACAACAGTGCATGAGTATAGAAAAACGAGACCCTTCAGTTGAAAGCACTGGCACTTCTGTTAACACCCATAAGTGTACCAAGTGTCTAGCAACCCTGAGTCCATTTCAGTTGTGAGTCAGTGCTGTTCTAGACAATGTGTGTATCATATTGGATATAATGGTTGGCTCTTTTAAAATATATACACATATACAAAATTCACATAGTAGAAAATGCACCCATTTAAAAGTCTAAAAATCCAATGGTTTTTAGTATTGTCACAAGGTTGTACAACCATCACCATTATCCAATTGTAGAATATTTCATTACCCCAAAAGAAAGCCTGTTCCCACCCGACCCCAATGGATGCCATGCCTCTTAGTCAGCATCATCTGTGAGGGATCTTAACTAAGTTTTGCTCTGTGGGATGGCACAGAAGTCCCTTGGCTTCCATTGAGGAAATCTGCCTCCAAAATTAGTTGTGGAGTCTTGAATGGTCTCACTTGCACAACTAACTATCCCAAACCAGAATAACTTGGAGTGTGTACAGGAAGCACAGCAGGAAACCAAGGTACATGTATGGGGGTGTGCTTTTATATGAAGGGGGGACTTAATGTTTCTATTTATATATTTGATTCAAATCCCAATTCAGACTCCCGACATTCCTTTCACTTTAATCCACCCAAATCAAGAATCACAATATGGAGACCCAAGACTCGGCCTGTGTGTGTTACCAAATTCGTCCTCCATAGCCATGATAATCTCCACTTGGTCCAAACTGTCTAAGCCCAGGTCTTTCATAAAATGGGAATTTACTGAGAGCTGCAAGAAAGAGACACCAAACACAAAATCAGGCTGTGAGAACTTTTGCTTTGCAAGACAACTGAGTGGTACAATGTTAATCATCATATGGAAAACTTATTTTTAAATAGGAGGAACCATAACTAACATTATATACATTTAATGTGTGCTGGCATATACTGGGTGTGCTTTACATGTCAACTAATTTAACCTTGTTTTGAGCTGGTTAACAACAAATACAAAGGTAATGATGGATTTCACTTTACATGTTTAATTTAGATCTTTGATCACTGCTCTGAATGACATTGGAGAATTTGGTTTTTCTTGCTCCCCTATTAACAACTAAGAGAACACCTTAGAAGTGACATTCCTTCCCCTCAAGAATAGCAGACCGTCTTTATCATCACCTCCCTTTAATTTAGACCTCAACCTTCAAAAAGCCACATGCAAACAAACTATCCTAGGGGTGTCATGTCATGTACATACAGCATGGTGACTATAATGAATAATACTGTCTTGCAACATATTTGAAAGTTGCTAAGAGAGTGGATCTTAAAACTCCTCATCTCAAGAAAAGAGCTTTTGTAACGTGTAGTGACGGATGTTAACTAGATTTATTATGGTGATTAATTCACAATATATACAAATACCTGAAACTAACATAGTGTTACATGTAAATTTGTATCTCAAAAAAACAACCAAACACCCCACTATCCTACTCACACAACAGATTTAATTACTAAAGGATGAATTTTTTTATGTGTTACTGTAAGAAAAATTTCAAAGGTTAAAAATGGTACAAAATAGCCCTGGCTGGTGTAGCTCAGTGGATTGAGCGCGGGCCTGCCAAGCAAAGGATTGCGGTTCGATTCCCAGTCAGGGCACATGCCTGGGTTGCAGGCTAGCTCCCAGCAGGGGACACACGAGGCAACCATACGTTGATATTTCTCTCCCTCTCTCCTTCCCTTCCTCTCTAAAGATAAATAAATAAAAAAATATTTTTTTTAAAAAAGGTACAAAATAGTGTTTACAGTACACTACCTCTGGGGTTTTTAAAAGGGCAGAAGTACAGATCACACAGCACATATAACATACACACATGTATGTGTACTTCCTTGCACATGCACTGAGTACCTCTGGAAATATACACAAGAAGCTGCTTTCACTACCTACCCAGAGAGGAACCTCTGGCTGGGAGCAGGGAGACTTTATACTGAATGTCCTTTTGGACCACTTGAATTTTGTATCATGTGATTAAATACTCATTTAAAGAAAAAAAAAACATTTAAACCACATCAGTTACCTTCTCTGGGTCAATCTTGTCATACAGTTTCAAAACGTAAAGAACACGGTCCTTGATGCCCTCTATCGTCAGAGGGGGTGCGTCACTATATGGCCGGCACAGCTGTGTAACTCTGCTTGGTACCTAGGGCAAGGGCAGGAAGTAAACGCTGAACCTAAAATGTCTCCAAGTAAATGCACTTGCCTGTGTTAAGTATCTCTCACAAAGCTTTTAAGGCTCTAGAGCAGAGGTGTAAAATTCATTTTCACTGGGGGCCATGGCAGCCTGGTGGTTGCCTTCAAAGAGGGCTGCATGTAATTTTAGGACTGTGTAAATGTAACTACTCCTTAACTAGGGGCAAGGAGCTCGGTGCTGCCACCAGGTAGAACAAGGTGCTGGGCCGGATTCAGCCCATGGGCCTTGTGCTTGCCACCTGTGCTCTAGAGAACTGCCTCATCTGATTGTGACTATGGCTCCTAGGCCACACTGGTTCACTGCTGGGGAATCTCAGAAGCTCTAGCAGTTCTGAAGCATAAACATGGGCCTCCCTTCCCCTCAGAGTTTGGACATTCATTTTGCTCCACGAGACTAAACCATCCAAGGTGTGCAGAAGAGCCTAAGTCTCCTCATGTCATCTGCAGCAGCCATTGCATCAGTAAGTGCCTACCACCTCTGATGGGCACACACAAGTCAAAATAACCCACAAGGAAAGAGCTGTCATGTTAAACTGAGGCAGCACACTGAAGACCATATATGCAGGGTCTGATCTAGCCCAATGGCTAACAACCCAAAGGAGAGGAAGACAGAGCCTGACAGTTGTCACAGTCCAGTTTATTTCCCTTCAGGGTCCATGCCTTATTGACACCAGCCAAACTATGAGACTTTCTGATCTTTGTCATGATCATCTCAAATCTCTGATATTCACCTGTTTATAATTCAACTGGGTACTAGGGTCTTGACTCCTTTATGAAATGTGAGAAAGTTTCCATCTCACAGGTCAGCAAGCTTAAAGCTGTGGAAGGTACCATGCTTTAGAGAACAAGAGAAAACAAAATAGCACTCGGATAGTTTTGCTCACTACGGAAGTCCCTAATCTGAACTGGTTTGTCTGCCTTCCAAAATTGATTTTAATACTAAGGTTTGGAGTTCTTACAGTATTTCCCATAGAAAATAGGTTTTGCCTGTTGGGACTCAGTGCCTGAGACTCACAAAGGTCCATGAAAAATCATCATTAAACAAATGAACCAAACCCGTACACACCTCTGTGTAAGCACTATCTTGCAAAAAACAAAAACCCCCAACCAACCAACCAACCAACCAAACAAACAAAAAAAACCCAGGCATTGAAGTTAGGTTTAATCAGCGAGTGAGGAGATCAGATGAGTTGTATAGATGTTCTGAAGAACACTGTGTACTTTCAGAGGTTTGGAGCACTTGCTCTTTTCTGCCTAAATTTGGTGTTCTTTTCCTTCCAATGACAGAACGGGTTAAGGAGATCGCTCAAGTGGGAATGTCACCAGGCCTTATCAATGACTAGAAGTTTTCCAAGCCACAGATAGAATGAAGTAGTAGAAAGGACTAAAGAGAAAGTGGGAGAAGGAATGAGCTAACTGTGGTAATGACAGACAAGAACTTGAAGAGTAAGGGTGTAGTGGAGGCCTCATCTGTGTATTTCAAGAAGTGGTGGGAGGTGGAACCAGTGCTGAGAGGGACAGAGAAAGGAGAGGCTCATGTGTACACAGAGGAAGGTGGTAAGGATGCTTCTACACAGCTGTGGCCCACCAGGGGTCAGCATCATCCCCAGCAGCAGGGCAAGTGCCTGCAGAGGACAGATAGGCAGATGTCATTAAATGAAACTAAAGAGGCTCTGGCTGGTGTGGCTCAGTGGATTGAGTGTCAGCCTGTGAACTAAAGGGTCTCCAGTTCGATTCCCAGTCAGGGCACATGCCTAGGTTGCAGGCCAGGTCCCCTGTTGGGTCCACATAAGATGCAATCACACACTGATGTTTCTTTCCCTCTCCTTCTCCCTTCCCCTCTCTCTAAAAATAAATAAAATCTTTTAAAAAATGAAATTAAAGGAGTCTCCACCTGGACACCACATGGCAAGGTAAAGTGGACGGCTACAGTGGGCTCAGCAGAGGAAGGGTGAAAGCTCAGAGCCTGGAATGAGACTGCTTCCTCTGTACCCTTACCTGCAACATGGGGATAAACAAGAGTGCCAAGCTTGCCGGACTGTTGTGAAGTGTGAGCAAAGGGAAGGGCTTAGAGCACTGCCTGACATGCACATAGGTGCTCTGCGGGGCTATCCAGCAGGTCCTGGGAGGATGATGCCTGGCCAATTTGCAGCTTTTGGGTGGTGTGCCCCCAAAGCACTTGATCCTGCTTCCTCCCATGCCTCCCCTTTGGGCCTCTTTATTGATTTCTTATCATTCATTCAGGCTGTGACCCTGCCCTGGGCACTTTCCATATATCATCTCCTTTAGTTCTAACAGCAGTATGAGGCATATAGCACCATCACCCCATTTTAGATGAAGAAAC
>PVKM010009251.1:0-37287 GCA_004027735.1 Carollia perspicillata | reverse complement strand
GCCTCAAAAGTCTGTCTTTCTAGCGTCTGTGAGTCATTATGTCTTTTAAAAACGGCAGATGACCTTTGAATAGTCTATGGTTGGAGATCTCCTTAAGCAATGAGTCCAAATGGAAGCGGATACAAATTCTGTTATTGTCTGGAGGAAATAGTACCAGCTTCTTTGAATAAGGAAATTAATTTCACATCTACACCATAAGGCAACAGATACAGTCTTGCTTACTTATACCTTTGAAATGATAGCACAATTTAGTAATATTTTTACAATTCAATTCTGTTAAAAAGCAAAGTGTGCTATAAATGATTTCACCCTACCTCACACATTTTGGGTTTGAACTGAAAGGTTTTCTGGAGGACTATCAGAAAGTAACTGGATAACCTATAAACACTATTTTATAGGATTACAAAGAAACACACACATAAGAATGGGTCTCATTACCTCCACAAGTTTAATAGTTAAAAGAAAACATGCTCTGGCTTGGGTGGTTCAGTGGATTGAGCATCAGCCTGCAAACCAAAAGGTCACTGGGTTGATTCCCAGTCAGGGCACATGCCTGGGTTGCAGGCCAGAGCCCCAGTGGGGGTGTTCAGGAGGCAACTAGTTGATGTTTCTCTCAGACGTCGATGTTTTTCTCCCTCTCCTTCTCCCTCCCTCCTCTCTCTCTAAAAATAAATTTAAAAAAAACAAAGACAGATGCTCAAAACATACTAAATTATCACATAGGGATTAAATTCTATTAGGCTTACTATACTTTCAAATGCAGAGAAATTACTGTCACAACTTTGAAATATACTTAACAAGAAGATGTTCTAAAAGGTTGGAAACCCTCAATGAATTGGTAGTCAGATTTATTAAAAGGTTCACTTGCTAAGCATTGTGACTTACGAATACTTCACAGCATACAGACAAGCACAGCCCGCGCTACAGCCGTCGTCTTCAGCACAGCACAGCGCACCTTCTCTCTGACTTGAACCCTGTTTCCATCGTTAGCCCCATGTCTTACCACTCCTCTCCTTTCATTTGGCACTCCAGCGATATGTTACCCAATTTCCAGAAAGAAAGCAATCTATTTTTTCCATTTTCTCATACCTTTATGTGCATTTCTCCATCTAACTCCCATGCCTCGTGTCCACCTTTTGACTCTCGGTATAATTTGCCTTGAATTTCCTTCAGGACTTCCAGCTCAGATTTCTATTTAATCTTCCCTTCTTCGTTTATTGTCTTCCCTTGTATGTATTGCCATTGTTCTATTATGGATGCTTAGCACACTGTATTAATATCAATGGTCCTCCTCTCAGACTACATTATGAACTCCTTAAGAGACACTTCATGTATCTTTACATTTTCATGTACGGCACAATTCATTCACTCATTCAACAGATATTTATTCATACTCTGGTTTCTCTTCAGATTGTATAAATCTTTCGCCTTTCAACAGATATTTATTCAGACACTATCTATTCAAAGTCCCTGCTATTCTAGTGGGAATAAAAGATAAAACTAGCGAACAAAAAAATAACATAGTATAGGTTGTGATAAGTGCTATAAAGAAAATTCAGTGAGTTACAGGGATAGAGGCTTCTTGTTGAAGAATAGTTTGGGAGGGTGCTTATTGCAGAGAGTGATTAAGAAGGTCTGTATAAGGAGATGATATTTGAGTGGGGACCTGGATTAAACGAAGGAGCAAAGCCACATGAAAATCTAGGGAGAGCTTTGCAGGCAGTAGAAATATTAGTTGCAAAGGCCCTGGCACAAGAGAACACTTGATCAGTGTGTCTAGAGAGAGAAGAAGAAAGACCTCAAATAGCCAAAACAATTTTGGAAAAGAACAAAGCTGGGGCAACCACACTTCTTACTTTCAAACTATACCACAGTAATAAAAACATTGTGGTACTGGTGTCGAAAACAGATACCCAGACCAGTGGAATAGAATCTAGAGCCCAGAAATAAATCCACGCATATAGAGTCAGCATATATTTGACAAGGGAGCCAAGGATACGTAACAGAAAAAAGATAATTTTTTTTAGTAAATGGTCACAGTTGGGAAAACTGGATATTCACAAGCAAAAGAATGAAATTGGACCCTTATCTTATTCTACCAATCACAAAAGTTAACTTGAAATGGATTGAAGACTTAACTATAATGCCTGAAACTGTGAAACTCCTGGAAGAAAACATAGGGGGAAATCTCCAGTGATTTTTTTTTCATCTGACACAAAAGCACAAGCAACAAAAGCAAGAATAAACAAGTGAAGCTAACCCCAAGCTTAAAAAACTCTGCACAGCAAAAGAAACAATCAACAAAATTAAAAGGCAACCTATGGAATGGGAGACAATATTTACAAACCATATATATTAGATATGGGATTAATCTCCAAAATATACAATTCAGTATCAAAACTCCCAACTAACTCAATTGAAAATTGGGCAGAACATCTAAATAAACATTTCCCCCCACAAAGAAGACATGGAATAGCCACCTGGTACATGAAATGATGCTCATCATCAGTAACTATCAGGGAAATGGAAGTCAAAACCACAATGAGTTACCACCTCACACCTCACACCTGCCAGAATGAATTTTATCAAGAAGGCAGGACGTAATAAGTGAGTGCAGATGTGGAGAAAATGGGATCCTGTGCACCATTTGGGAGAATATAAATTGGTGGAGCCATCACGGAGAGCAGTGTGGGGGACTTAACCCCACTGCTGGGTGTATATCCAAAGGAAATGGCATCACGATCTTGCAGAGATATCTGCTTCCCCATGTTCTCCACAGCATTATTTACAGTAGTCCAGATACAAAAACAGCCTAAGTGTCCACTGGTGGATGTGTACATAAAGAAATTATAGTATATATACACAATAGAATATTATCCAACCATAAAAAAAGAAGGAAATCCTGCCATTTACGACAACATGGATGGACCTTGAGGGCACTGTGCTAAGTGAAATAGGTCAGACAGAGAAAGAAAAATATGTGTGGTCTCACTTACATGTTGGATCTACGAGAAGCAGAACTCATAGAAACAGAGAGTAGCATGATGGTTGCCAGGCTGGGGTGTGGGGCAAATGGAGGGATTCCAGTCAAAGTGTTAACATTTTCAGTTGTAAGATAAATAAATTCTGGGGCATAGTATTCAGCATGGTGACTATACAAAAACAGTGAAGTAATCTAAATTTTGGGGAGATCAGGATTCAAGATTAATATTTAGGAACCATCAGCATAGAGGTGATATTTAAAACTAGTCTATCAGGTGGGTTAACCTGGGGGACAATGTGTGGATAAGAGAAGGGAAGATACCCAAGGATGAGGCCCAGAGCAAAGGAAGTCACTGGAAGAAGGAGCAGGAAATGAATTCGGAGTCAGGAAGCAGGGAGTGTTCAACTGTGTGAAAGGCTTCTGGGGTCTGTTGAAATGCGTATCATCCGGATTTTCTTCTCTTTTTCTCCTATTCTGGAGGTCGACTGCATTGTTATTTGAAAAACTCTTATTACTTGTTAGTACAGCAGTAATTTTTAATTAGAAACAATAAAGTTACTATAATGTGATTTGTCAGTGCAAGACTCGAGGCAGAATGAGTTTTTCCTTTGAGATAAATGTTCTTCTGTGTGGGTCCCAGAGGCCCTATCCACGCAGTCACAACAAATTGCAAAGTTAAATAATTGTTCAGTTAATATCATCCATCTGAAGAAATAGCCTGGATGATTACAGAAATAATGTTTCCCCTTAATAACAGGGGATTTTATTGGTAATTATTCAGACAGTTGCCACATCTTTGATATTATATTTGAATATGAAGTTATTGCACACTGACCTCTACAGTGATTTGCTGTCCCAAAGCCAGATTGTCAGGAAGCACTTAAAACTTCTCCCACCTCCTGGTGCTTCTGTTTACTTTGGGGTCATAGAACAATCCTTAGCCATTTCCACAGCTGTCTGTAGAGAAAACCCTACCCAGGATATTTGGCCCTCTTTTAGTTGCTCAGTGAACCAGACTCATTTCATAGAGCCATTAACTCATTCGAATTCTTTTCTACCTGATTAAACTCAGAGAAGAAATTTTCAAATGGTTCCAGGACAAATCAAATTCATTGCTGCAGTTGAAATTAGCCATGTCCCTGGGATAATGATCAACTCCATCTCCCTGAATAGATGTGAGTTTGAAAACCCATGACATCCTTTTGTGAAGTATCAGCCTTCAGAGTGAACATCTTATTAAATTCTATTGAATAAAGCACCCTCTGGCCAATTCACTGGCTGTGTAATTTTCTGATTGCTATTTGAGAGCAGCATAATATCTACCACCTGTACATAGCCCACTATTCTTAAATTTCTGGAAATATCCATGTAATGAAAAACCACAGATAAATATTATTTCAATGCAAGGACTGCAAGCTAATAGCTGGATAAAATAATAGGTTATTACAATTTGCTTTTCAAAGGAGTACAGAGTTTTTAAATAAGAATTTGTTTTTTCTTTTTTTTTCTGCGGTTTTAATAGTGTTTTCTTTCCTGAGATATATAACAATATTCAAATGTTTTTCTGGACAGATTGTGATGAAGCAATACTTCTTGTGAAGAAGGATTAACAGGGGGTTTATATATATATATTTTTGAAGACTCTGGACTTAATTAGCATTCACAGCTATAATTCTTTCAGACTTCTGTGAGAGATGTGTATTAGTGAAAATGAGTCTTAAGTTTGACCATGAAACTATTTCTTCCTGATGGTGAGGAAGAAATAATTTGTAATTTTCTGAAATAAATGAGAGAATCAGGTATTCATTACTTATAAAATGTTGGAATTATTCCTAGTTGCATTGCAGAAAAACTGTGTGGGGATAGGGGAGAAGCCTATAATTAATGACTATTTGGGTCATGTAGTCATTAGCTATATGGGATAGAATCATTCATATATATATATGTATATACACACACATACACAGCTGTATGGGGGAATTATATGGGACTATACGGACTGGAACTATTCTCAAGTTGTGTTTTGCAGTTCAAGACTCTGTTATTAAATAAAATTATGGAAATATGCATATGTCAAAATAATCATAAATGCTTTAAAAATTAGCCACACAAAAATATTTATATTTTATTACTGCAAAGACTAAATGGAATTTTGAGAGAAAAAAACAGTATTTTTATTCAGTTCTCTATCCACCTAAATACATCCATTTCACGTTTCCCAGGCATTGCTAGAGGTGGTTAATGACCTCTTTGAAGAGCAGACTGACCTGGAGAAAATCGTCAAGAAGATAATGCATCGGGCCCAAACCCTGCTGAAATGTGAGCGCTGTTCTGTGTTACTCCTGGAGGACATTGAATCCCCAGTAAGTCCTCTTTTCTCTGCCATGGAGAGTTGGAGACTGAGGTAGTGGAATAAAGATCAGTTTATTTGTAATTAAGTTTGTGAAATTGTGACTTGAACCACTCTTTTCATGACTCTTCTAATCATGGGGTGAGTTTTTATATGACTGAAGTTTTAAATTTTTTTACATGTATATTCAGTCTTATTTTGCTGTCACCTTAGAAACATAGACTCTTACACTGATAGGGACCTTAGAGATCTATCTCAGTCCCGTGTACTTACAGATGAGGAAACTAAGGAATTAAATGGTTGGCCCAATATCACAGAGCTGAATAGAAGACAAGCTCGGGGGCTGGTCTTCCACCAGATTCTCCCCCGTAGGCCCTCAGTCTAGACAATGCTCCACAGCCCTCTTGCTGGGAGGAGCGAGCAAACTAACACTGGAGAAGCAGCACACTTGGCTCTTGGAGCCTGCACCTTTAATACCTGAGCTGAGTGAAGTGACCTCAGCTGAGGCTGGGCTGTGCAGCAGAGGTTCGCCTTGTTGCTTCTGAAGTGCACCCAGTCAGGTGGAGGAAGCACATTTCTTCTTCACCGCAGGGGTTCCTGTTACTCCAAAGGCAAGCATCAAGCTAGTTCAAGGACTTACCCTGCCTCCTCTCAATTTTCAAGTTCTGTTAACCCTTAGGCTCTTCGGGGGAAATCTGCTGGGTAAATACACAACAGTATTGAAAATAATGATCATCATCAATCTACCTTTCTGAAAGTTAAATGTCTAAACCAACCGGTGGCAATTTGATATTTTTGCTGTGAACTTCCTTCAAAGACCAAGAATTTTCTAGCAATTAAATGCTGTTTTTATACCTCAGAGAGTATTTTACTCTGCTTTACCTAGAAAAGGTTATCATCTTTTCTTTTTAGCTTGTGTTTCTCAAAGAATAAGAACCTTAGGGTAAATTTTGAAGATATAATAAGTATTGTAACACTTACACATTAAGATTTTAGAAAATCTATATATATTTAAAATGCTTAGAAGTGTTTCCCCATATTTTAGCAGAGCTCGAGGTTTATTTTCTATTTCAGCAGGTGTGGTTTAAACCAACAATAGCCTTCCAAGTATCCTGTGACTGCGTAAACTTTGGTGGAACACACACACGCACACACTCTAGCCCATACTTATGGCGTGCTTCCAGTTCGCTTTGTGAAGCACTTGAGTCCATTTAATCCTCACTGCATCCGTATTAGATTGGTATTATTACTATCATCCTCATTTTGTAGATGAGGATATAATGCTCAGAAAGTCGAATGACTTGCTAGAGTCTCCCCCACCACCTGGCTGTAAAACACCTGAAAGGGTGGGGGTGCTCCTTGGTGTCTGGCGGGCTGCAGGCTCTCACTATGCAAAGGCAAGAAGGGGCAGTTGCTAGGATTCCCTGAGTCACTCACAGGTCCCCGTGAGGGCAAGTGGCCGAGGGGCCAAGTAACCATGAATATTACATTAAAAACATCATAAAAGAAGAAAAGACAACTCTAAAATATGATATGAAGAATATGGTATGAAGAATAAAATTGAATATGAAGTGGAAAATAATACAGTATAAAAAGGTAAGAGAGAATGATAAAAAATGGAGTCAGAATATGGAAAGTCCAAAATAAAGATACCTGGTATCTCTGAAGAGAACATGGCAAAACATTCAAAATTACAGCACAAAGACATTGTACTGAAATAAAGGCAAATTCAAATTTACGGAATGAAATAACACAGTATTTCCGGAAAAGTTGGTGCTGACTGCTTAGTACTGAAACGCATTCAGTATTAAAGGACTTCAAAGATAATCGAAACATTCTGTAGGCATCCAGACAAAAGAATCAAGTCACCTATTCGAAGGAATTTATTCCATATTAGACTTCCCTGTACCATTCTCCAGGGCTAGGAGAAAATGTAGCAATAACTACAAAGTCCTCAGGGAAAGAAAATGTGACCCCACAATTTTAAATGCAGTCAAATTTATATTCAGTTATATAAGCCATAGATAGGAATTTTTAAATGATCAAGAAAGAGGTCAGGAAATATAGTTCCAGACTGTCTTTCCTGAAAAATACAAGTGGTTGATATCCAGCCAAGCAAGTGATGGAGAAGACATGGATAAAGACATGATAAATAAGGCTAGTATTGAGTATTGAATGGATCTAAATGTAGAACCAAGGCTACAAATGCTGTCTCATATACTTACAGAAACAAATGTAAACTTTATATTGCAAACCATTACACTTGTCTTGGCTCCCAATGTCCCCCAAAGTGCCCTGGGGACATCAGATGCCTGCGCATACAATTTCAAAAAAAAATTATGCTTGGAGAATCCATCCTTTTTCCATTGAGGGGTATCAAGCCTGCTGTTTGGAGAGAGATGTTACCACATCTCCACGTTTGCTCACAGCAAACACAACCCGTGCAAGGACCCCGATTGGGAGAGGTCAGGGCTGTGCAGTGTCGGCAGACACCGGAGGACTGTGCACTCAGAGCTCATGTGGACTACCTCCCCTGACAGGGATCTGCGTTACATGCAATGTTTTAGTTGTAATGTGTTAAATTTATCAATATTCCTTTTTGATTTGTGCTTTATGGTTTTTTTAACAGCTTTACCTCCATGTTAAAATGACTTTCTCTTGTACTTTCTTTAACCCATCTGGTATTTATGGTTTTTTATGTCCATGTAGAATTTATTTTTTGTATGGCGTAAAGCTGTAGGTATGCGTGTGTGTTTGTATAAAACCATTGCCTCAGCTGTTTCGCCCCGACTTTGTAGCGCCACTTCTATGCTGTATGGTTTCCGGGTACACCTGAGTCTGGTTCTGAGCTCACTAGTTTGCCCCGCTGGTCTCCTGGGCTGTTTCTGGGCCAGCATCACACTGTCCAAATTTCTATAATGTTATAATACTCTTGGTGTCAGAGAGGGCAAGTCCCCAGTGTCGTTCTCCTTTAGAATGGACTTGCCTATTTTTACTTGCTGCTCTTGCATATAGATTTTAAGAGTAACTTTCAATTTCCATGAAAAACTCTGTAGAGATTTTGATTGAAAATGCTTTGATTTATAGATCCAGTTTAGGAGATGTTGGCAAGTAATAGAATATACAAGGGAAATGGCTTAAACAGTAAGATTTGTGTCTTATATAACCAGACGTCTGCAGGAGGCGGTTCTGGGGACTGTGCAGCAGCCAGGTGATATAACAAGAACCCCGGGCTCGTGCACTTTCCTGTACCGTCTCGGTGGGCGGCCCCAGCGGTTGGCTTTGACCCTCATCCCCCAGGAGGCTGGCGCAGCTGCAGGCGACATGCCATCTGATGACTAACTGTGTACCAGGAAAAGAAGAAGAAAGGGAAAATTCTTTCCACATGTCTTTCTTTTTCTCAGGGAGGAAAAGTGTTTTCCAAAAAGGGCTTTTCCCATGGACTTTCCATGACCTATTAGTAAAGAACAAAATGATGCTGCTCAAATCACTGATATTCTCAGTATTTTTGTTTTTCATCTATCATTCTCTGATAAAGGGGTGTTCAAATCATCAGCCTGAGATTTATTGGTGTCGTTTTGTCCAATTCTGTAGCCTGTTATCTATATTAATTGTATATGTGTCTTAATTGGCATTGCAGCTTATTGTCATGGAAAAGTGGTTTTGTTCATTTGTTCATGCCTCTGTTTTCTTTATTGTTTCCTGTCCTCTTCCTCCCTGACTGAGAGTTTGCACAGTTCCTTGGCCCTCGGTCAAGAACGAGGTCCAGTGTGGGCGGCTTGGGTCTCCTGCTATGTGGGAATATTACATTGAACCTGAGGCAGCTTGGTTCAGTTTCTGGAGGTGAGGCAGAGTCGTCTGTCCCAGAGCAACACTCTGAGACCCCAGACGCCGGCAGGAGCTGAAAATCCCACCCTTGCTGCCTGCCTTTTCCTGGACCTGGAGCACAGCAGGTCTGTCTCTAGGTTCGTGCCTCAGAGATCTTTCCCCCCCTCCTCTCCCCTTCTCTTTTCTCTTCCTTTTAACCTCTAGATGTCATTCCGATTTTCTCTTTCTGTGCTTTATCTGTCTTTGCTCTGTTTTGTGAAGAGCACAGATGTGTCGAAGCATGAATTTATAGCACCATCTCTAATGGCATTACATACACTACATTTTATGGTCAGAAAAAAAAGCATCATTTCAGGAAGAAATATGCTCAAACTTTGCTTCCTCCAAAAATAACGTGTGCTTTTCCTAGTTTATTAGAACCATTTTAGGAAATAAAAACTTCTAATTACTTTTTGTTGTTCGAATATTTTTAAAAACTCGTTATTGCAGATGTATGATATGTTATTGTCTCTCTGCATTTGAGGGGGAAAGGGAAAAAAATATTTCAAACCGAGGTGTAGAAGCTTGGTTCATCATACTCTGACCTCAGTGTTTGGGGACTCCATTCATAGTCTTTAAACTGGCCAGTCTTGGGTGAACTGGTCAGGTTACTCAGTGGATGCCAAAAATAGAAATGAGAAATGCCTTGCTAGCCCTCTGCCCTGCCAAAATTAATATTTTACCCTCTTTTGCTTCTCTTAAGTGTTTCAGTCAATCAATTTCAAGTGACTTTGTCAATGGTATTTTGCACTAGACTGAAAAAAAATAAGGAGATTGTTCTGTAGCTACCTGCTGTCAATATTAGGAAATATTTAGTCCTTTGAACTGAATATTCCCTGCTAATGCAATTCCATTCCATGAACCTGTCTAAGCAATTTCTATCACTTCTCTTAGTTCCTTTCTAGCTTATGTATTTACTAGGATCTCTATTTCTTTCTGTGCTTAGTCAAGGAAAGCAAATGGAACCATTTTAATCTCATGTCCTCAGGCACTGTCTCAGCATCACTGTTCACAGGTGTTTTTTCCTGGATCATCCTGGTGGCTGGCAGCTACTTTGTTGTCCAGAATTCCATGAAATACTTTATAGCTGAACTTATAAATATGGGGCTAGTTCCTGGAGTTTATTTTCTAAATCATGAAATACAAGCCACACTTGTTTCCTAATATGTTCCTTAACTTCTTGGTTCTCATGAAATATACTTATAATTAAGCCACAAAATTAGATGATCTTCCCTGAATCCAACACTTCAGAGGAGGAGATGAGGTGATCATCATCTGATTGTTCTGGAACAGCCATAATTCAATCCCCTCCATCCAAAATGTGTTGTAAAAATTGCTCCAGGCCTTCCTTCCTATTTCCCTTTCTTTTTATTTCCTCATCTTTCTTTCTTAAACTTTCTTCCTCTGGCTAAGGAAGCTAACTTAAACTCTGTTTGATTTTGGTTCCAAGTGCTTTTTCTAGAGTACAAAATGGAAGGTACCTAGAAAATCTCTGATGATTAACTGGTGAGTATAGACATATGTTATATATTCATCATTAATAATATATCATATTATGTATTTGTATATATCAATGAACTTTATTAATATTCATGTCACTATATTAACACAAAGCACATCAAAAGTCACTTATGTTAAATATGTGACATATACTTATTTTTTAAAAGATTTTATTTATTCATTTTTAGAGAGATGGGAAGAGAAGGAGAAAGAGAAGGAGAGAAACATCAATGTGTGGTTGTCTCTCATGTGCCCCTTACTGGGGACCTGGCCTGCAACCCAGGCATGTGCCCTGACTGGGAATTGAACTGGCAACCCTTTGGTTTGCAGGCTGTGCTCAATCCACTGAGCTACACTAACCAGGGAAATATATTTAATATATATATGATTAAAGTTGTGAGTTGAGTTAATATATGAGGGTAGGCAAAAGTAGGTTTATAGTTGTTAGTATGGAAAAAGACATGCAGATTATGATTATTACAATAACTTTATTAACTCAAAAGAATGTCAGAATGCAACTCTAAACCTACTTTTGCCCACTTCTGTATTGACATGTAATTATATAGTTAATCATTTGTGTTAAATATATATTATCTATATGATACACATTAACATATATACATGATTAATGATGTGAGTTGCAATTAGTGATGTGCAAAAGCAATAAATGAAACCATTTATATATGTTAACTAGATGTATAGGCATGCTGCACACATTGCATATATGTATACATGTGCCACATGTGTTAAATATATGCATATGTGTATATAAATATATGTACATGTTTAACACAAATAAATTATATATAATATACAAAGTATACAATATGTGCATATAAAATCTCCAGCTATAGAACTTCAAAGCCCATCTCCACCACATCCTGCCCAGAATGTTCACCACTTCTGAGATTTTCTGTTTCAATTAATAAAATCACCATCACATAGTAACTCAAGCTAAAAACCAGAGTGCTATCTAACTCTTTCTTACTGTCCATGTTCAGTTGTCTAGGTTTGTTGCTTCTATGTCGAAACATCATTTCTAGGCCCCTCTTCCCATTCCTTCTGCCACTGTCTCTACTCTGCCTTTACTAATCTCTAACCTTGATATCCTCCTCCTACCCCATTTCTTTGCTCACAAACAGGGCACACTTTCTTTCCATCAATTCTTACTAGTATTTCTTTCTAAATTACTAGTATTTTCTTTCTAAAACACCCATCTGTGTCTTCCATGCTTCAAAACATTTGTCATCCGTTGCCTACACAACAAAGCTAAAACTGCCCCACATGCAAGGTCCATCGCCTCTGCTGTCAGCCTGACTTGTGGTTCTCCTCTCGGTCCTCAGCCTCGCTTGATCCCTTTCCTCCTCCTGTACTCCACCTCCCCAGGTTAGCTTGGGCAGGTGTTTGCTTCTGTATCTTTGCACATGCAGTTCCTGTGAAAGACAAAATGTACCAGACAATTAAGTAAATACTTTCGTCCAGGCTAAACATTCATTAATAAGGAACATCTCAGAGAAGAAAAGGTGTCTGGGGTTTTATAGAAGTATGCAGACAAGGGAGTTATCTGTATCATTTTGTGCATCTTAGGGGAGTTATGGGGAAGGAAGGAGGCAGGTTCTATTTTGAAATATGCTAGGGCAGGGCAGTCCTTTGAGGTTAGCCAGTTCTGGAAGACAAAATGGTAGTGGGATTTCTTGAGCACTCCTTTTTTCGGGAAGCACAGAACTCAGATGAAGTGCAACTCTGTATTGACTATTGTCTGCAAACCCTGCCTTTCCCCATCTATTGTCAGCCTTTCTCTTTCTAGCTCAGTGCCCATGAAAGCTAATCTCTACGTACTATACCACTTCAGCTTCCTTGTTCTCTGCCTTCCAGTTGAGTTTTACAAACAAGAGGGATCAGCAGAAGATTCAAGGGCAGGAGAAGAAAGAGGTTGGGAGTACTTACTCCCCTTGTTCTTTCTCTGCCAGTGGTGGAGGTGGCTGGATTCTTCCAAGGCCCCTCTCCACAGGTCCCGCTCCTCCAAAGCACCCATGACGATGCCCTCGTCCCTTCCATGCCTCCTGCTCTCCCTCACACTCTCTTGCGTTCCCTTAGACCTAGGGCTGTTTTCCAAAGTTGCCCACACTTATATAATCAGTCCCTTCATTGAATTAGGTTCAGTTACACTCTTTTGAGTGCTCTGTTTTCTACCGAAATTCTAGTTTTGGAAAATGTCCTCACTCCTCAGCCCAGAACACTTTTGCTGACCCTTTAGGACAGGGCTCACCTGAGCCCTCCTTCAACACCCTTCTCCGTGTGCTGCTGGCATTTTGAATACACACCGGTGAAATGTTCCCCTGTGTACTGTGTTGTGAGTTAACAGTACCTGCTACACTAAGCATGTAATAACTTTAAACTGAGTGAACAAGTAATTAAAGTAAATTACTCATCAGGATACTCGAGAAATTTATCAAGAAGGATGGTAGTGGATATCCTCCAATGAATACCTTTGCCTTATAGAGTAGTCCTCTTAGGAGAAAATGGGGATTAAGAAAACTCTAATGAAAAAGAAATGGTGATCATTTAGTAGATCATTTCTATTTTCTTTTTGGTGGCAGAATTCTCTGTTTGAGCATAGTTTTTTTTAAGTTGTTTTTATTCATTTTTTAAATGGAGAGAAACCAGACCAACTAGTGCTTGATAAATATCACATCAAAAAGACTTCTGTCCATGGAGCTTTTCCAAAGAACAGGCAGAGACACTTGGGGATGTTTGTTTCCTTTCCTGCGACACTGCACCACCTTCCCCGGGGCGTAGCGCTCAGGGCTGGTCAACAGCCAGGGAAGCTCAGAACCACTTGTTCAGATTCACTGACCTACAAACCACTTCTGATGATTTCTTTTATAAGATTCTCTTTCTACTAAGTGTGTATGAGTGTGTGCATACTTACCTAATCTGGGTTTGTTTAGTACAGCAATAATAAAATGGGAATTAGATTTAAAAATTAAATTTAAAAATGAATTAAATGGAGACCCATACAGTTGGTCCAAGTCAAGAATAAAGCATGAATTTTATTCTTTTTCATTTATGTTTTCATTAGTCATAATGTCCACAATGACACTGTATATCCCACTGAATTTTATCAAAATAGCTTAACTGTTTTTGCTGTTTTGTGTTTTAGCCCAGATATCTGACTGTAAATAAATTTTTACTTGAATACATTATATTTTTAAAAAATTCCTTTAAAAATATAAACTGAGGCATGACTTCCTAGAGTTTTGCTTTTCAAAGGTAAAGAGAGGAACACACTTATACTAATTGTCCCAGGACAGCAGGCTAATTAAAGTGGGGTGGTCCTGTGTGAATGGGGGCGTACACGGTCCTCGAGTGTGTCCCCTACCACTTGCCTTAGTGCCTAAAGTTTCTATCATCACAGTGTTGTTTCAGATGCTGACACCAGGAATACCCTTTCCGAATATAGGTAAATGACATGGGAACATTATATACATTACTCTACCATCTGTCATTAACAGTTGAACAGGTAGTAAGTAGTTGTCTTGGTTCAGAGATGGTTCTAGACTGGAAATCAGCAACCTTTCCTACAAAGGGCCAGCTAGTAAATATTTTAGGTCTTGTGGCCCATATAGTCTCTGTTCTAACTACTCAATTCTGCCATTATAGCAGAAAGCAGCCATTGACAATATTTAAATTAATGAGTTGGTCTGTTAAAACAAAACTTTATTTATAAAAGCAGATGGTGGTCCAGATCTGGACCACAGACTCTCCTTTGCCCACCCCTGCCCTAGAGGCCTGGGCGGCAGGTAGATCAGCCCGTCTCTCTAGAATCGTGTTACTCCTCTGGTGTTCATCTTGCTGTTCTCAACGTGAGCTGAAGCCCAAGTGTATGTTGCCTCAAAGGCCCAATATTCTACTTACTTTGAGGGTTAATTTGGTTGTAAGCCTGCTGTCAGATTGTCCCAAATTCAGAGAATTTGTAAAAGGTTTCCACCAGCATACTTGGGTTCCTAAAGATAGTTCAAACTGGGATTTCTGGGACAATCTTAGATCCATTCTAGAATGAATTTGAAGCCCTTTATTTCAGGTGGCCTGGAAACACCCAACTTTATACAACTTATGGAACCAAGGCTGATGTTTTGCCACTTTCTTGATTTTGTCTGGCTTATAGTCAGAGGTGGCTTAGTGCCCACAGTTTCATTGCTCTGCTTATGTCTGACCACTCTCTCGATGGGACTCAAGCCTGCTCCTCTTGTGTTCTCATCTTGTCTGCTGTGAGCTGTGGGTCCATGTTGTGTTTCTCTCGCCCACCTTTCCAGATGCCCTTCCAACCTCTGAAAAGTACTCTTCTTCACAACCTAATGGCACATAATAGCTTTGTTCAACTGTAATTAGTTTTACACAAGCATATTTATATTACTTCACATATAAAAGTGTTTTTATACACTTTTATACAGTTTCCAATTATGTGAGTATTTCATTTCCTCTTTGTTTTACTCAATTACCAAAAGCATTTAAGGCACATTTAAGCAAAAACATACAAAATTCATAGTGAATAAATATTTTTGAGCACCTATTATGCGCTAGGCATATCATAGAATGAAAGGCAAAATTTTAAATAAAAAGAGAAAGTACACGTTGTAAACAAAATTAAATCAAATCAACAAACTCAAAATCAAGCTATGCTGCAAAAAGATAAAACTTTGAACCTAAAGCTTTACTTCCCAAAAGTCAAGGTAAAAAACTTTTTTAATAGATATACTTCCGTTGGTTTAATAAAAGGAATCACATCAACTGATCAAGAAACCTTTCCTGACCCATCAATTTAAATGTTTTCCCCTTCAAAATATTAATCCTTTAAAAATTAGAGACCTTATTTATATTTTTTTGATAACTGTTTATACTATTCAGTACTTGATATACATTGGATAATCAATATTTGACCAAAGGCCAGTCAACATTAGTATTATCCTATTTTTCTTCTAAAGACACAGGAGCCGAAGAATTATCACACAAGGTGTGAAGTTAGGGAACATAGTCTACAACCCCACACTTGCTCATGCCACCAGCTACACATTTGGGGGTTTCCGAGACCATGACAGCCTCAATAATTTGCTAGAAGGGTTCACAGAACTCACTGAAAGTTGTTATACTCACAGTTTTGGTTTATTATAGGAAAGGGCACAGATTAAGATCAGCCCTGGGAGAGAAGCACCGGCAGAGGCGGGAGGGTTCCAAAGTGCAGTTTCAGGTGTCCTGTCGCCCTGGGGCCCTGGGCAGCATTAACCTCTCCAGCAACACTGCGTGACGTCACTCATTGAGTACTGCCAGACCCAGACCGGGAGGGTTACCTGAGCCTGGGCATCCAGATTCTTCACTGGGGCATGATCACCAAAACCCAGCTGGCCGCCCATGCAGCTACCTCTGTCTTCCTCTCCTGCACAAGTTAACTGGCTCCACGTGACCCAAAGACCCCACCCTAAATCACATTGTTGGCTGCTCAAAGCCCCCACTCTGATTAGGTTGTTACTATCTGGCTGGCCCAAGGCTCCTGGGTAAACAAAGACACTTTTATCAAGGTTAGACATTTCGAAGGCTTAGAGGTCAACTTTCAGGAGCCAAGGACAAAGGTCAGACCTTTCTTTGGGTAAGGTTAACTCTATTACACAAAGTCAACACCATGGTCGTGAACCCAGTGCCTGGCTTTGATCAGCACGCCAAGGGCTGGTTGACTGGAGGACATATCCAGTCGTCTACATGATATGCTCAAAGATACACAATCCTTGACTTTATTTTTTAAACATATATTTAGGAAATAAAACAATAAAAAGCCAGACTTTGAGGTTTCCCCCCCAACCCAGCATGTGAATTGATGTTGGAATTAAAAGTTCTAACATCTTAGAAAAACATGTTTCTCCCCTGTGGTGATTTTTTTAAAGTTCCTCTTTTATATTTCAAGAGTTCACACATTCTGACATTTTATCAAGAGGTACTTTTAAAAAATCTTATCTATTCTCTTTATGATTCCAGATGTATAAGTTTTATAGCTGTGAAAGTCCAGGATTTTCTATTCTCCTTTTTGTCTTCTGGTAAGTCGCTATGCCTAAGCATCTTTTAAATATATATATATATATATATATGTTTAAAAGATTTTTTTTCCTCTTTTAATTTCTGGACATTTCCCACCTTTGTTTTCTTAAGGTACAGGAAGCAGTTGACTAATGTTTCCAGGGAGCACTACTTCAAGGAGCCAGGACACAATAAGGCCCTACCATAAGGAAGCTCCGTGCACGTGGGGACTTCTTTCCTTTCCCTTCATCAGGTGGAGCCCCAGTGACGACTGTGTTACGTGACACATACAGATGACGCGCATTTGCTGTGTCAGAAAGTGAATAACCGAATCCTTGTACCAATGTAAAGCAAACATGTGTCAAAGATTTATTAAGCTCATTAATGAGAGAAACCAGCAAGCTGGTAAAGTCAGTTCTAAGGCAGGCACTGAGAGAATGCTGGCATAAGATGGCTAGGCTAGATTTTAAAAATGGTTACTATCATCCAGGAAAGCAAAACCTTTACTATGGGCTTATCTTTTCTACTGCTCAGAAATCATTTGCTTTTCTGCTTAGATAAAACTATTTGCATAGCTATAGGCCAAATAATTAGTTGTGGAACATAAGAACAGTTTGTTGTTGCCTCAGTGGGTTCGCCTGCCGACAATCATCCTGCTTGCTTTGAACTTTTACCTAGCTATTGCCATTCTGAGTCGCCATCCTCCCCTTGTGTGTTCAAGCGATAGGCTTCAAGATGACCTCTCCAGTTGACTCCTTGCCTCCTTTCTGTGTGACCCAGCTACACTCAAATTACCCACTCACAACATTTCCTGAGTGCCACATGGCAGTACCCATGAGTACCCTGAGAGTACCCATGACCCTCAATAAAGGCTGTAGACACATGGTTTTTTGCTCTGCAATTTCCCTACCTACAAGGACCAACATTTGGGCTTTGGGTGGCTTTATGTGACTCTCTGGGCAGGTCGAGTCCCTCTCCCTAGGACCTGTGAGTATAATAATTCTTTGTTTTTAAATTTCACATGTCTTTCTGAGTGTACTTTCTGTGGCTGTGTTAGAGCGATCTTTAAAGACCCCACAAGGAGAACTTACTCCCCCCATTTACAACCCACTTTGCATTGCTGTCAGTGTTTCAGAAAGTCACATCTGTCAGAGTTGTATTCTACAAAATAGTAAAAAGAAGCCCAATGAAGTATCCTCTGTAACATTGGAGAGTTTAATCTGTATCTCTCGGGTCAGAAAATTAAAAGACATATCCTTCCTGATTCCCAAATGCAGGAACAGTGAATATTGATTGGTAATGTGATTAGTTTTCTATCAAGCCACATGTTTTACTTGTTGTATTAATAACTAGTGGCACAGTTTATCTAACTGTTCTGGTTGTGAAGGAATCACGTCCCCGTCATTTGCTGTTGCAGGACAGTTAGCCCATGCTTGTGGGAGCAGTCAGTAGTGGGGACCCGGGGACTGTGGAACCAGGTCGACATGGTCCAAATCCCAGTTCTCCAATGTATTGATTTTATGCCTTCCACGAAACCACTGAATCCCTCTAGTTTTAATTTCCCTTCAATAAAATAAGGATAACAATGTACACCTTTGCTGGGATGCTGTGAGCATTGATACAAGTGTAAAGGATTGACTAGACTGTGTGTGACATGCTTCATGTAGATTTGCAGTGTAATGGTACGACAGAGTTGCCACAGTTCAGGCTGCTATTACAAATGATCGTAGACTGGGTGGTTTACACGACAAAGGTGTATTTGTGTCCATACCGGAGGCTGGGAAGTCCAAGATGACGGCACAGGCAGATCCAGTGTCTCCAGATGGCCCTCTTCTCATCGCATCCTCATGCAGCAGAGAAGAGAAGGAGAAGCAGGCTCTCTCATCTCCCTCCAAAAGCGTTAATGCCCTCATGAGGGTCACACTCAAGCCCGTTAAAACTCCCCAAGTCCCCATCTACACATACCATCACCCGGGTGATCAGAATTTCAACATACAAATTTCTGGGGGGACACAAACATTCAGGTCCATAGTAACAGCCTAAAACATGTTAAAAATAAGAGAAGAATTTATTGTCATCTAACAAAATATGGAAAGAAATCACAAATGAGGAGAGATCAAAGTAGAGATATAGGACTAACTCCATTTTTTAAAACCTGTGACAGTTCCCCACTCTGCAAGTATAAACACATCTACTTTTTACCTTATTATTGTATTACCTTTAAGAATTGTTTAAGCTATAGTTTGAGAGATTTATTATTTGGTAAGCGCAAATAGTTTCTATGTGGCTTCCTGGGCTTGTGAGACCCAAGAGTATTGCAGCTGAATCGGGGTTTCTAAGTGACTGATTTCTGTTTTAAAGTCCTCAAGACAAGCTTTCCACTTACTTTTTAACTCAGAACTTAGGGGCTTAAATGTCATGTGCCCAGAGAGCCTGAGGATCAGAAATTTGGAGAGGACATAGGAAGGATGACTTGCCCCTTTCCAGGATATCTGGGGCCACATTTGGAAAAACAGGGAGATCGGGGTCACTTAATGACTGGGCACTGGAATCACCTGAAGGTTTGTTGACTCACATGTCTGGTGTCTAGGCTGGGATGGCTTAAGGACCAGAGCTGCTGACCAGAGGCTGTGGCCTCTCTGTCTGGGTTGGCTCCTTTGGAACATAGAGGCCTCAGGGTAGGACATCTTACATGATGACTCAGGAGTCTACGCACAAGTGTTCCATCAGATGAGGCAGAACTGCATTGCCTTTTATGACAACCTCAAAAGGCACATAACATCTCTTCTGTCTACTCTCTTGGTCAAAGTGGTCAGAAGCCCATTAGATTCAAGGGAAGGGAACAGAGACCTACCACGCTGTGGCAGGGTGGCAGGGTGCAAAGGTCATATTGTAGAGGGGGAGGTAGGGTAGGAGATACTGTTGTGCCATCTTTGCAAACTAACACTTGCCACAGTGAGTGAGTTTGTAAAGGCTTAGTTCACATTAGAATATGAAATTAAATACGTTCTATTGCTGTCCAGATTATTTCCTTGCAGTTGAGCTATTATCACTGCTCTGCATTCAGCTAGTCAGACACAATTTTCTTTGTGATGAGCTTTTCTTTTAGCCTTTTCCTAATGTTGCATTTTCTTAGTTTGGGTTCACTACCTCACTGATAAATCTTTTAAAATATTTCATCTATTTCCAGTCTTCAGATCAGTTCTCAGGTGCCCATCAGTTTCTTGTAAGTGGTTAATTTAGAAGGCTCTCGAAGCATGACTGCATCTGGCAAAGGCAAACCTAAATGTCAGCCTTGCAAGCATCCAGTGGCATTCAGGGGACTCCTTTCAGCACAAGGAGCTCGTTTTTCTATCGTGTAGTGTACCTTGTTCAAAGAGGGCCAGAAATGGTGCCTTTCCCACTCAACATTTTCAGTGTTGCTGAAAGAACTAAGGCTAGAGCCAAGCAGACTTGCCTTACTCCCAGTTTCCCCAGTTAACTGTACGAAACTGAGCAGGTTTTTAAAAAGATTATGGGTTAGCTTCCTCATCTATCTACTGAAGATACAACTCTGTTAAGTTTCCATTAAGGGAATTAAACGGTCAATGGAGCCTCTGATGTAGGGCCTGGTTTGTAGTAAGAACTCAATAAGAGATACTAGGAAATACCACCTCCATATGTTTTGTGACCATAAATTCCCTTTCAACCCAATAAATTTTGATAAAGCTCTTCCACTGGGTGTGTGGTTTCACTGGGCACATCAGGAAGGAAGTGTTCACAATGGGGGTGGTCTTTGAAGAAGGTGGCTTCCTCTTTTTTACCCTCTGGAAAGTGGCAACAAAATGTTCCCTTGAGAGGCATAAGCCACGATAACCCCAAGCTTTAGAAGCTTGGGGTTGAGGGAGGGCATCCTTTCTGAAGGGTGGTTTGTCTCCACGGGTGGTGATTGGGTTAAAAGGACAACAACAAAAAAAGAAAAATCGTACTCAAATGATGTGTACCTTTGCCTGACCACCACAGAATAGTACATACCTGATTATAAAAACATGTATGTATTTGATAAGATGTAATAAAACTTTGAAATGTATGCTATGTAAAAAGAAATTACAGAATGTAGGATAGCATTTTCTTCCTGCCCTTGGGATTTCTTCATTTAAAATCCCTCTTAATCTCCAATTATTGAAATAGCCACTATAAAGATGAAAACCATTTATTGCATTGTTTTAACTGTGAGAAAACCTTAATTGACTAGAATTTATTGTTTTTCTGTGTGGCAGGTGGTGAAGTTTACCAAATCCTTTGAATTGATGTCCCCAAAGTGCAGTGCCGATGCTGAGAACAGGTAGGGCTCGTGAGCTTCAGGTTTGTCTTCGGTCCCTGTCTTCCGTCCCTGGTGTTGGCAGCATTGCATATATTCTTTGAGGATAAGAGGTGCCATTTCTTGAGACCAGCAAGTACACCTAAATAGCATCACTGTTCTGTATTTCAGGGCTTAAACAAAAACTATAATTTTAAAATACATATAGATACATCTAAAACTGCTAATGAATAAAGTCAATTTTCAATTATTTCCTAACTACACCAACAGCCTAATGTTCTGCCTTATTCTGGCTCTTCATTTCTTTTCCTCCCTTTTGTTTCCTTACATTTGGGCAATAGCATCCCCTGGGGAAAAAGAGTGGGAGTATCCAGTAATTCGTTTTTTGTTCCCTTCGGTATCCGAGGCTGTCACAGGGTAACAAAGAGGGTTGGAAATCGTCAGTGAATTTTTGTTAGCTTTGCCCTGCCCTGAATAATAGCTGGGCTGCTACAGAAATGGATTCTCTCTGCTTCTGTCACATCTAGAGGAAAGGCTAAAAATAGTAAAATTGACCAAAATGCAGAAGTGTGGAGAAGGACAAGTAGAGTGCTCACGGCGCATGATGACAGTAATGATACTGACAGCAGGATGAGCAGCTTCCATTCTCTGCGTGCAAAGTGTGGCGGGTACCACTCAAATGCTTCATATGCATCCAACCCCCAAGTGGTCCTACGAAGTAGACATTGTACCCTCGCACGGCAGAGGACAAAACCAAGGTTCGGTGAATGTCTGCTGGGTTAATATTTCCCAAATCTTGCTCATCAATCACCATCAAGCTTGCAGAACTTGGTAAAAACTGAATTCTCAGAACCCAGAGAGGCATTTTGATTTAATATGTTGAAAGTGATCTTTAGGCAAAGACCTATGTATTCAAAAGTTTCTCTGGGTAATATCTGTTTCTAGCATAATTTGATTTTCTATATTGTTGCCTTTAAGTTTAGAAAATAGAAATCAATAAATCAAAATGGACACTTTATTTAGTTACTTTAGTTTTTATCAAGGGCATGGATTTAAAAGAGGCCTTTGCTACATAGTACATAATTCCATTTATAGGACCTTCTTGAAAAGGAAAAATGATAAGAACAGGAAGCAGATCAGTAGCCGTTAGAGACTGGGGATGGAGAGAGGGGTTCACTGTGCAGGGGGACAGGGGAATTTGGGTTGTGATGAAACTGTTGTATATTTTGCGTGTGGCAGTGGTTGTACAAATGCATTTGTCCAACATGCAGAACTGTACATTAAAAAGGGTCCATTTTTACTGTCTGTATATTGCACTTTAAAATAGGGAAAAATAGACATTTTGTAAGAGGCTTTTGTTTTTAGAAAAATGTATTTGTGTCTATATCTATATCTAATGTTAGCTAATCTATACCTAAAATATATTTAGACATAGAAAATTACTGGTGGTGTACTCAGTGATGTTTCTAAAAAGTTCATGTAAAATTACATGAAATATATTAGAAAAAATATCTATTTCTGCTTACTCCTTTAGCTACTCATGACCTCAAATGAGTTAAGCCTTTCATATACAAGGGGGGAAAGCTGTGTGGAATTCTTAAAACACAACCTTTGAAATTCTAATGCTTCATTATTGTTCTTTTCTATACTGCTGAATGTGTCCTTGTAGTCCCTGCAGAGTGAAATATTTCTGAAGCCTTTTGATGATTTTTAATGCTAAAAGGGCTTCCATGTCAAAATGAAATGACCCAAGCCCCAGACTGCCCTTGGCAAACTTTCTAATAATAAAGAAAGGTCAGATTTTCTTCTAAAAGACTTTAGAAAAGTGCCTTTGAACTTTGACGTTATGAGATGGCCCTCTTCATCATTCTATTTATGGCCTTTAAATTAATGTAGAATGCTCACTTTATCTCAGGAGACCTTTCCTGCATTGTCTAGTAATTTTCCTCTAGTCCACATAAGATCCTTTGGTCATTTATTGGGACTTACAAGGAAAAAGACAATTGGCTCTAGCATTTATGTTGCCGATGGCCATGGAAGAGACATTGAAAAAGGCTGTAAGTCTACAAATCACAGCCTGCTCTCAACACCTTGTAAATCTTTCCTTTAACCTTTCATTACTTAACATCTTCACTATAAATAACGTCCATTGGATACCTTAGTCCTAGAACATCACTCGGAGTTATACCAGGATAGCTTTTGAACGTAATGTCTGTGGCTTCATGCAACAACATTTTAGGGACTATTTCAATTCTGATGAGCTCTGGTTTAAGGCTTACTCAGTTTTATACAGTCATTAAAGACTTTTCTAAAAACCGTTTGGTTGCTGACTCATCACTTCTGTTTATTGTCTTATGTGGCTAACTCCTTTGTCATGGCTGGTCTCCTCTTGGTCTCCATGTAATTAAGACCAAATCCTTGAAAACTACTCCAGCGATAAGATTATCAGGAAGTCCTGATGGGCTTCTTCCAGTGATAGGGAGTTCTGGTTGTTAGAAAGGAGTGGTAGAAAGGCATTTAAATTACATTCCTGTAACTTCCGCCTCTTGTTCTAAATTTGTTTCTTGCACATAATATTCTTTCACTAACTTTGCTTACTCAAGAGCCCCATATTCAGTACCTATATTCTGTGCTAGATACTCTGATAGGTAATGAGGCTACAGGGATTTTTTGAAAAATCCACAGTCTCAGCCCTCAAGAATCTCAAGGTCAATTTATAGGGGTAGGAAGAGGTTAAGAATACAATATAAGCATAACCAGATTTTGCCAGACTTCCAGACCATGGCTATAAATAAAGTCCCATTAACAGTGATAATTGTTGCTTGGTCATTTCTTCCCTTGTAATTTAAGAGCCACAGCCCCTTGCAAAATCCACTTTAAGTAGTTCTGAGAATCCCTGAGATTAAAAACACCAAAAACCAATTTTATCTCTAACTCATCATTTCTTCCAGCGCTCACCTCTAAATCTCCCCCCTTTACATGTCAGAATGGGCTACCTTTCCCACACCAGAATTCCTGTGGGCATAACTGGACTCCTCACCAGAGTGGTGCCAAAGCTCCACCGGCACTGTCTCAGGTGCCCTGGTGACCTTTCCAAACCTGAGCAAGGCTGGGTAGTTCGTGCGGAAGCAGGAAGAAAGCTCACTTTCTTTATCATGTGTTGTAGTTTGTTGCATGGCCACCACGCAGCCCTTTTATCAAGGATCACTTGCCTGTGATGGATAGCGTCTCACCTGTTGCTCTCAAGATTTTCTACTTGTAACTGACTTTCAACAACTTAATCAGAATGTGTTTAGGTATGGATCCCTGGAGTTTATCCTACTTGGAGGATGTTGAGCTTTCTGAATATATAGATTAGTGTTTATTTTAATCAAATATGGAAAGTTTTTAGCCATTCTTTATTGAAATATTCTTTCAGCCACCTTTCCTCTCTCCGCGCCTTCTGAGACTCCCATTATGCATATGTTCATATGTCTGAGACTCTTCATTTTTTAAATTCTTTTTTGTTCTGTTTCTAAAACTAGGTATTTTCAGTTATTCTATCTTCACGTTTGGTGATTTTTTTTTTTTATTCTGGCTTCTCAAAGCTGCTGTTCAGTCCTCTTAGTGGATTTTTCATTTCATTGATTATACTTGTAAATTTCAGATCTATTATCTGGTTCTTTTTTATAATTTCCATCTCTTATTGACATTCTATAACTGATGAACATTGTCATCATATTTTCCTTTTGTTCTTTCTATATGTTTCTCTTTGGTATTTTTAACATATTTTTAATAGATAATTTAAAGTCTGTGTTTAGTAGGTTCATCTGGGCTTCAGGGAGAGTTTCTAGTGACTGCTTTTTTTCCTGTATATTTGCCCATTGCTTTGTACATCTCATTATTTTTGTTAACAACTGAATATTTTAAATAATATACTGTAATAACTCTGGGAATTAGATTTGCTCCTCAGTCTCTCCATGTAGGGTTTATTGTTGTTTCCACTGGTTGCTTTTATTACTGTTACTATTGTTATTTAGTGACATCCCTAAACTATTATTTTCTCATGGATCGCACTGAATTCTCTTCTTGGTTAGCTTAAGTGTCCGCTAGTGATTCAACAGAGATTTCCTTGAAAGCTTTGGGCCAATAAGTCTCCCTGCCTTGCTGAGGGGATCCGTGGGCATCTGGGGTATAGCATCATTTCTGTGACAGGAAGTTTACTTAGCTTGCACCTTCTGCTTACACAGAACTTCAAGGTCAGCCAGAGTTGAGAGATTAGGGCCTTCTCATATTTTTCTTGGGAATATATACAACTCTACAAGTGAGCATGCTTTTCTAGATTTAAAGAAATATGTCGGAGCTTTTCAAAGCCTCCTGGAAATGTTTCTTTCCCATGCTTCTCCTTTTAAGGTTTCTGGTCAGCTTCTTGTTAGCTGCAACTGTTATGCCTGCCTAAGGCAGTTGCGATATTAAATAATTACTAATTTTTTTTCCACATAAAGGCCCCAGGGGTAAATTCTGCTCCCAGCAGGGGAGCTCCTAGCCCATTTGAATAAAGACAAGCTCTGTGAGTGGAGATTTCCACTGAGCTGCCAACAAGTCAAATAATGGCAATTTTCTGGGAGCAGGGCTTGTGGGGAGCTCCAGATCAGGTCTTTCTGTGCCAGTGGCTGCCAAGCTGCTGGTCTTCACAGCTAATGTGATCATGGGACTGTTGTTTTCACAGCTACCCTAGAGCTGGGGAGAGGGAGATGGGAATAAGTAAGTAAAATGCCGCAAAACTTGCTATCCAGACAAAGATTCAACTGTTTTTCTTGAATAAACACTCTGCATTTTTACAAGCCTTTTGTTAACTTCCAGAGATCTCAAAAAGCTGCTATTAAAATTTTTTGCTGGTGTGTCCACTGCTACTTTTAGGGAAGAACAAATTTTCAGTGGTCCTTACCGGGTCAATTTGGAAGACTTCTCCTCCTTTTCCCTTATTTTTAATCTTTCTATTACCTAGAGAAATAGGGAATGTTAGGCAAACTTAACATACTGATATCAGACAGAATATTTCCACAGTGCATTACGAATGTATCGTTTTTCTTCCACTCTCTCCATGGATTTTCTTCCTTGTACTGGGCTAAGAAGGATGTGCTAGGAAACACGAGATGGTTGTTTTGCATAAATAAAAATGACACCTCTTCTAATTGGAAGGAAATGAAGAAAACCTTTAAAATATTAAAAATGAAAACAGCAAAAATTGAAACAGCACCATCACTGCTACCCCCGTCCTCTTAGATCATAAGCGAGATTCATGCTGCTGTGTAACTTTAAACAAGAACCTTAGGACATTTATTTGACTGCTCATTGCCTGGCAAATTCAGGACTGCAGAACCTCATTACACCAATATTTAATGTTGCTAATTGAGGAAGAGAAATCCAGATGGCCCTGGCAGCTCCTTTCTACCCCCTTGCTGTTGTTTAGCAAAGAGGTGGCTCATCAGGTCTGAGTTAGCTCAGTGGAAGACAAAAATGTACCAGAGGCTAAGGTATGGGGCTCCTTCTTGGTACCAAGGCCACTGCTTTACCAGGAAGTTCCATTGTTACAGAGTCACCGAGATACTCCCTGCATTCTGTCCCTAAAAGTGTACAGAGTGTCATGAGTTTGGTTTGTTTCCACTGAAACACTTTATATCCAACCTAAGCACGCCTCTCAGAGAATGATGTCACTGGGATCCTTCAGGGCTTGCATGTCCCCCCAACCCTCTGGCCAAATAACCTCATGTTCTAAATGCTCTGAGTGACAAGGGTGGGGTGTGTGTCTGTACCCCATTTGTATGATGCTGACTGTCAAAACTGAACATCGGTGAAGGAGAGGAAATACTTATGATGAAGTTGTGTCCCTTCCAGACTCTTAAGAAACTCAAGGACACGTATTTCCTAAGCATATATATTTTCCTTCTTTTCTTTGTCCTGCCTTTGAACGTGAAAATTCAAATGAAAGACAAACCCTTTCATTCCTCCTATTTATTTTGGTCCAGGGGGCTTGTCTCTCTAGTAAAACTGAAGATAATGAAAGCTGTGAAAACATTCTATGAATAACAAGACAAATGAATAAATACTGAGATCAAACATAATAACATAGCCTCTGTGGGTCCCCTGTCCCTTAGATTGATGGTCTACAGTAAACAGAACTATAGCAACTCAAAACCCTTGACAATTAACTCTAGCATTTGATTTCTCTTACTTTTAGTGGCCTCCTATTAAAAATGCTGCAGGTAACATTTTATCACATTGAGCCCACTTTTCCATTTTTGTGGTGTAGACAGATGTCCAGCGCTCTTTTGGAAGGCAGGCCCTCAATCCATACCAGATGGGTGGGTGTGGCCACAGCACTCTCAGAGAGATGCAGAGCGGCTACTCGAAACATCTAGCAGGATATGATTTTAACTCTGTGTTCTATCATCTCCACTTTTGCCAGCACGCACATTTTCTCTTCAGCACCCCTCCAAATCTGACAATGATGCCACAGGAAGGAACAGTAATGTCTCTCTTGCCCCAGGAAGTGAGCAGGTAAACAGAGTGTGTCTTATAACTTAGTGTATCTAATGAAAGAGAAATCTTTGTGGTATAAGGAACTGATTGAGAGGTTTCTATGTGTCATGCTTCTTCAGATTATATTATTGTATCCTCAAAATAGCCCCATAAAATGGGTTTTAGTTCTCTTATTTCCCATTCTGGAAACTGAGAATCAGAGCTATAAAAACTTTATTTGTAGTCTCACAGCTAGGAAATGTTGGACCAGCATAACCTCCAGAAAAGGAAACCCCCCAGATTTGCTTGGCTGTGAAGCCAAGCAGTTGTCATCATGTGATAAAAATTTATAGACACCAACCACTCACAGCAATGCCATCTGACACCCATCCGAGAGTCACGGCACACTTCCCCAAAGTGACACCAACTCCTGGGGGCGACAAACCTCACCATTCTAATTGTACAAGTGGAGGAAATGAAGGATAGAAGTGGTCACCATGTCTGAATGTCTGATGACAGAGAGTGCTTAAAATGAGAGAAGTAAGAATGTGATGGAGTGTCCCCAGGCAAGACCTTAAAGACAGGTGCTTTCACAGGCCAAGAGAAGCTTCAGGAACTTCTGCAATTCAGAGCATCCCTACCACTGTGTAAGAATTGACAGGCGAGTTTTGCTTGCCAATCACGCTTTTGTTACTTTTTATGGCTAAGGGACTTGTTTGGTAACCTTCAAAGATAGACTGAAACCAGTAGGAGGTTATTAATTTCCACATTCTGGGTGTTGAGCGTCTCCTGCTGAGGTCCTAGCTTTGAGTCCCACTGGCATTGACTTAGTTCTTAATCTTTTAATTGAAAGACAACTTCAATTAATGTTGCGTAGCTCCAGTCTTCCAGAAGGCCCAGGGATAGACAGGCTTACCTGAGAAGAAAACTTAAGGAATGGAGTTTCTCTTTGTGAACCAAAATTCAGACCTTTAATTGATGAAGCAAAATGGCAAATAGCACCAGGCACAACCTACGGATCAAACACCAGTTTTTGTTTGCAAAGCATAAAAAATAAATATCTGTCCTAAAGAGTTCTTGGAGTTCCCGACTTTTTGCCTCTCTGAGTCCCACCCCCACTGGATAATACTCAAGTGTCAGAGGGCAAGTGACAATCATTATTCTACAGTGAGAAAATAGATGGTCTATGTTGAAACTAATGTTCCTAAAGCAATTATCTATTTTTAGTTAATGATAACAGTTTTTATTAATGATTGCTAACACATCAAAGTAAGTGTGTTAATTCAGTCTTAAAAATGTTAAATTTGAAGTGCTGGGGGATAATCAGAAGGAAGCATCCAGAAAGTACTTGGAGATATATGTGTATACACACACACACACACACACACACACACATACACATATACATATTTATATGCATACACACACATATATGTAGGGAATTTAGGAGTCAGCGGACTGCTGATAGGGGTGTGGGAATCATCACTATACTATGATTGTGGATACAAAATAAGTGCATGAAACCACACAATGTATTGGTTGGCCTCTTCTGTTGTGAACTTAGCCATCATTTCCACTACGTTTCCTAAGTTTTGGCTCTACTGTTTATCATATCAGTTCAGAAAACCTCACTCTTCTTAAGCTTTACTCATGATGTGGTTTTGTCTGAACTGCTCTTCCTTTCTCTACCAGATGAACTCTTACTAATCCCACAAAAACCAGCTTAAACCAACTTCTTTTTTTTGAAGTGGTCCCCCATATATAATTCCCAACACAAACAAAATTGACCCTTCTTTTTCTCTGTTCCCCTAGTGTCTTGTCCATCCTTCCATTAAGGTATAAATCACAATCCACTGGCACTGTTTGTGAGCTTTCTCAAGGCATGGGCCCTTTAGCCCTGCCTATACCTCCTTCTGTGCAGGTTAGGGCCCAACCGAGCTGACCACCCATATATAGATGGGTTCCCATGTGCCAACTCCTTTCAGCAAACAGTCAAAGACTCTCATTGATCACGTCGTGTAAGATTCGTCCCACTACTCTCTAGCATTTGGTAAGGGTCCAACCAATGATCATTGTTGAAAGAGGAAAGTACTGGGAGTCTGTAGTGAAGACTAGAGTAAACTACTATTGAGAACGAAAACATCAGAATAAAATCATGTTAGTACAATGATTAACATCATTTATTCAGATGTTTTGTCTTGTAATCTGGAGACTCATTTTTGAGAACTAATTCTAACAATAATCTTAAGTTTATTTTCATCCAGTTTTCTGTGTTTGAACCTTTAGCTAAGGTATGTTTCTCAGACAATCAAAGATGGTGAAGTTACTTGTTCTGGGGTACTTTATTTTGTCTTGTTTTGCTTTACTCGTATTGCTTTTTCCTCCTACACTACTCCACAACTGGTCGACCTGAGGTTGACATCCACCTCACTGCCCCTCATGTCGGGAGCAGTCTCATTTTCTGTAATAGGGCAATTCTCTTTCATCTCTCCACAGTCAATATATCCGAGCTCATGAAGCTCTGTTTAAGGTCAGTCTGAGTCTCACATTCGGAAGCAAGATGCCACCGAAGGAGAATCTAAATTGAAGCCCTTTACAGGAAAGTCAGTTAAAACCCTGCAGCCTCCTCTGCACTTGATTCTAGTGAAAAACAAGCTAAAGGATTTGTTTGCAATTCACTTGTTATTATAAATGAATTCAAAGTTAAAATAAGTGGTTAATTTTTACTATTTAAGGAAGTGTCACTGAAGTTTATGTGACAATTACATTTATGTTACTTTTTTCAGACTCTTATTTTAAGGGGTTTTTTTTTTATTTTGCTACTGCTTTTTTTTATGTCAGATTAAAAAAAACATCCATACTGCAGGTGTCAAAGTTGCATAATGTCTTGAATCTGAGAAGCTATGAAACATGGGCAAGATATTGAAACAAACTCTAGGAATATTTGAATGGTTTCCCAACCAACTTCTGGTTTTCATCAACAAACAACTATTGTCAAGAATGCCAAGCCATGTCTCCCCCTCTCTGTAGGGCACTGTGTGCAGTAAGTATCTCGACAACATACATACATAACCACCAATATACACACCAGACATCTGCTTGCATGAGATGATTGATGAGCACCTTTTCTTTCTGCTGAACGGAGGAGTTGGTCCACAGTAACCCATCCGCAGATGGATGGTAAGCTCAGCCCTACCTTCTACCTATACAGAGAGGGGTATGGGCAGAAGTTAAAGGGACTGTTTAATGAGGAAACTTGTGATAATGTAGACATAAGCATTATGGCCTCAGAAACTAGGGGCCAAAATTCTTTGCAGAGCTTGGGGAGAGTATTCTTCCCTCAGTGCATGAAGCTTTCGCACTCTGGGAGCCAGTGTCTGGCCTCCCTCGAGAGAATTCCAAGCAGTGGGCTTTGACAAGGGGTCTCAAGTGAAAGAATGTCTCCCTAGAGGTGGGGGTGGGGGAGGACTTGGCATTGACTGCGGACTTGCAGTTCTGCACATAGCAGCTGAGATCCGCTGACCCGACGGGATCTCATCGGCACCCACAAACTGGGGAGTAATCAAATGATAGAAGCATTTCCAAACTGTGGTGACTGTTCTTATCTTGGTTCTGGCCCAAACTAAAAACCTTAGTGTTGGATTTGTTGGTCTTTGTTATCTCTGGTCAGATTTGGGGGGAGCTCTACGACATTGGATATTAATTTAAGCTTCCAAAAGCCTGTTAAAAAATAAGACCTACTAGGAACTATTCATCTTGACCCTTTTGACTGGGAAGAAACCATGCAGACTAAAAGGACCCTCCTAAGTCTAAAGGAGCTGACATCTAGGACCTTTAGGAAGGAACTGATCCTATAAGACAGATGCACCCCTCAAGAAGCACAGTTAATTTGGGCCCTTTCCTTTGTCATTAAATTTACAACACCACATTGCCAAAATGTATGGAAGGGTACTGCCAGATGCAGAATTTACTTTGGGAATTGTTAAAAAGTTGATTTTTTCTCAAATGCGTACTACGGCCTAGTGAAACACTTGCAGAAATGATTACTTTAGTCTGCACACTAGCTTCATGGTAGCATTATATCTTTTGTATAGGTGAAATGTAAGTAACTTGTCTGAGATCATTTTGCTAGGATGTGGTAAAACAGATATTTGAATCAGGTATATCTGACTCTCAAACCCCTGCTTTTAATCACAAAACAAAATTGCTTTTTTAAAGAAGAGCAAGGTTTTGAAAGCTTTAACTCAGTGGCATGACTCGCATTACAGCAAAACATTAGAATTGGAAGATTGAATTGGTGCAAAAGCCAGAATGTGGCATAAATACAACAGAATGACAAATCCACTTTTCTGACTGTTGTTCTGAGCATTCTGTCACACTGGGCCTTAATTTATGTCCCTGGGCCACATGAAACTGAAGAAATGGAGAGGACGTTTTCGGAAAATCTGTTTGCACTGTTGCAGCCACAGGCCCGCCCGTCTCTCACCTCCGTTCTGAAGCCTTAGCTAGATGACAACACCTGAAGTGGTTTCTCCCTCCCTGCATGTCTTCCACTTCGTGACGGGTACAGTTGACTTAGAAACTAGTCACCACAGCCATGTGACAATTTTTTTTATTTGAAATTGTGTATTGTTTAAATGTCAGTGTGTTTGTTTCTCATCTCCCCATGTGGGTGGCCATCCCCAGGAGGACAGAGACCATAGCTTTTCCTTTCTAGAAAGCCCCTCAGTGGTGCCTTGCACAGAGTCAAGGCTGCTGTCTACTACACTGCTCAATGACAACTTTGTAACAATTTCAACACAGGTGCAGCCCGATCTAACCAGATCCAAGCATGTTTTACCTTCGGAATGAATCTTCCAGGAGCCTCTCCTCAATGAGCATTTCCATCATCATCTTCTTTGGGAATTCTGGCAGGAGGGACCTAAAAGTGCTGGATTATCAAGTGCAAAGTGTTTTCCTCCCTCGTCCTTGAACTGCGCTCTCAGTCTGAAGCGTTTCTTGCCTGCAGCATCCTCCTGAAACGCTCTGTGATGCTGACGGGCCCTCTTTCTTTTGAGTGAGAACTTAGTATTCTTGCTCTACTCCCACACACGGGCTCCTTCCCTGAGAGGCAATTGGATAAGCAGAATAATCTGGGGCTCTGCAGTCACATGTAGCTGAAAATTCTACCTCCAGCTGGGAAATTTATTTAGCATTTCTGAGTCTCAGCTTTCTGACCTGTGAAGTGCAGAGAACTGTACCCATCTCATAGGATTTATGTGAGAACAAAACAAATTCTTTAGGTAAAGCATCCATCTGGGCATTTGGCCCAAATTATTGCCTCTCTTCTCCTTCTTTCTCCTAGATATAGTTTGACTTACATATTCTCTCCCTGAGTGATCACATCCACTTTATTTTCCTCAAAGACAATCCCAACTCTGTGTCGGCACTTTCAGTCCTAAAGATCTGATACGGGTGCTGCTCCTGGGTTTTCAACAATGAACGATGTGTTCCAGGATCGCAGAACGTCTGTTACCTTTTCTCGTCTCCTCACTCCTGAAAGCACTCACTTCCGTTAATCGCGCCACAGGCACATGAGTGAAACGTCCGCCACTGCTGTTTGCCCGCGGAGCCCAGTGGAACCTTGCGCGGCACCTCTCGGGTGGGCAGCATCAGCACCTCCCAGCTGCACAACCTGAGTGGTGTACAGGAGCTCTCCCACCTTCAGTCTCTCTCAGCCAACTCTTTTTGCTCTTTGTCCCCAGATTAAGCTTCCTCAAATCATAGCTTGAATCATGTTATTTCCCTGAAAAATACTCTTAAGCAGCTCCCCATTCCCTATAACTAGAGTCTCGGCTCCTTGGTCAAAGCCTCCACCTTCAAGTCCTGAACTGCCTCTCAGTCTTATTCCCCCACAACTCGCATCCTGTGCTGCCATCAAAGGGGATTAATCAGTGCCGAGAAGTGCCCTTGGACTCTGCTGTGCCACCTTTCTGTCTCTTGTTCTCGCCGTCTCCTCCTCTGTCTGTGCTTTCTTGCTCATACCCCAATCCCTCCTTTCTGAACTCTTGCCCATCCTGAAAAACCCAGATTAAATATTTTTGACACTTGTCGATAAAACTGGCTCCTTCCTTGGGCCCTCTTCACCACCCTCTGCCTCCCCCTCCCCAAACCTGGATCTTCAGGGTCCTTCCCTGACTCATCCCCAGGGTCCTACTGCAGCTTTTCTTCCCACCACACACGCAGTCAGCACCTTCCACACTTTTTTTCTTTTTATCACAGAACACTTTTTAAAAATTGTGGTATGGAAGACAGCACAGGGCGAATTGACAGACCGATTAATTGCGGCAAGAAATTACCAACATTCAATCCTGCCCTTTGATAAACTTGGAAATGACTCCATGAAGTTGGATCATCATACCGGGTGCATTACCACGTGTCTCCCTGTCCCCTTCTTTTTTTTTTTTTGCTTTCACTTCTCACAGGCATAATTTAACAAAGCGAAAATGAAACATGGATTTCTTTTGTTGTTCCTTTGTGTGTTTTTTTTTTAGAAAGTAAAAGCTTTATCTCATCTTTGAAGTCCTCAGTCTTTTTACTTCTTTGATTCAGGTGACATCTGAGAAATATAAGACTCGGCTGTCTATTAAAACTTCCATTTTTCAGGCAGAGATCCACAGAGAATAAATTTATGTATTAGCGATGTTTAATATGAAATAAAGGATTAATAACATCATAAAACTATGCAGAAGTGTGTTGAATTTATCAGATAAAGACCAACAGTCATTACAGGTGAACTATATGAACGACGGCAGCCAACACCTCTGCCTCCCACTCACCGGTGCCCACGGTGGCCTCGCGGAGCCAGTTCCGGGCATTCTCAGTCGGGCACAGGCCCCACACAGGTGCATCACTGCATAACAAGGACCATGTACAGTGTTTAGTGTTTTGCTTACGTATAATGCATTTTAGATGAAAAAGTCAATAGAGTTGTTATTATTATTCTTGCTGTAGTACACTCATTAACATCTTCTGGAAACCACAGAATGTAGTTTGAAAACTATTGCCCCAGTATACTTGCGCTCATTTACATAATTTTCTTTATCACCTCCTACCCCACAAATCTCATACCCTCCGTGAAAATTTGCCTCGATGTTGCTAATTTGAACAGTGCTCGAATTTGCATTTCTGCAGCTCCTGACTGTCAGAGCTCAGTATGTCTGTTTATTGTCAACTTATTTCTGATTTTTCCCCATTCTCGGGTTTCATTTCGCTTGGTGCCAAACATCTAGTCTGCTCGGTTAAGAGGGGAGGGCTGGCGAGGTCAGTGGACTTCATCCCGGTGTACTAACTTTGATTTTGTTTGTCATCTGACTTTGGGGCCTAAATACAATCTAGTGCTGCTCTCTGGACTGTAGAGAATCTATCATTTCTACCCATGGATTTGATCATTTTACCTTACAGTAGGTAAGCCTTTTTAAAGAAGACCCTAATAATTGCCCCGCTATTGTTCTGTGACTAATGCCATTTATTCCTTCTTGATGAGGACAGATATTCCTGCTTTAAGTGTGGTTTTATAGGATTTGCTTTCAAGCAACTGATGTTTCTCTCTTTCCTTGTTGCCTGGGCTGGTGTTCTGATAGTTTCAAAGAAAGCATGGAGAAGTCATCATACTCGGACTGGCTGATAAATAACAGCATTGCTGAGCTCGTGGCTTCTACAGGCCTTCCCGTGAACATCAGTGACGCCTACCAGGACCCTCGCTTTGATGCCGAGGTAAGAGGAGTCTCTTTGTCAGAGTCTAATGGTTCGTTCGGTTGCCACTCTGTTGATGGTTTGCTGGTTGAAGCAAAAAAGGGACAGTATACAAACTGACAGCCACCCCTGAGTTTCCCAGCAATGACTTTGCATCTTTCCCCTCTGATTTGATTATTTGCTTTGCCTGCCATTGACTGACAAAGTTCCTCTGTCTACTCTGACTTGTGGCAAAGTGGTTCTCTATTGCGTTAGTCTGATGGTCTTTTATGATTGGGAAAATTTTAGACTAAATGTACCCATATACGTGTACCCATGCATTACATGTACCCATGTGTATTTTATATTAATCACAGTTTACATTAAACTATGAAATAGCTAATAATAAAAATGTATATATAACATAATTATTTCCCAATAGATGCCAGAACAACTACTGTATTTTTAAAAATTACTCCCAAGAAGCAGTAAATTGGTTCATTATTGTTCAATGTTAATCATTGTACTGATATGCAGAATATATTAAAGCAATGTAGATTCTTATTTACAGAAGTTTTTTAAACCTATAATCTTTATTATAGTTTTCCCATTACCATTTATCCCCTTTATACCTTCTCCCCACAGCGATCACCGTCCTGTTGTCCATGTCCGTGAGTCTTTTCTTTTTGCTCAATCTCGCTACCCCTGACCTCCCCCCACCGTTAGGTGCCATCTGTTCTCCATCTATGAGTCTGTCTCTGTTTTGCTTGTTACCTTAGTTTGTTCATTAGATTCCACAAGAGTGAGATCATATGGTATTTGTCTTTCTCTGACTGGCTTATTTCACTTAGCACAGTGTTCTCCAGGTCCATCCATACTGTCATCAAGGATAAAATTTTCTTCTTTTCTATGGCCAAGTAGAATTCCATTGTGTCAGTGTCCCATAGTTGTCTCATCCACTCATGTATTGATGGACACTTGGGCCTTATTTGCAGAAGTTTAAATTCTAAGATAGTACAGAGTATCATACAGAAAATTTTATATGAACTTATAAAATGTCTCTATGTGTTTTAATTTATTGGAGAGTTGGGGCACTGAGACGAGTTAAGGTGGCTGAAGGGCCAGCTAGTGGAGCCTGGAGAGGAACTCAAAGGCCAGCTCACTCAAAGGGGTGAAAACCATGTGAAGAGATTTGAGTATTTATCATGGGCAATGGAGAACCAGTAGTTGAGTTTTTAATGGGGGAGAAGCAGGAGTTGTATTTTAGAAAGATCACACTGGCTACAAAAGAGGGTAGATGAGTAATAATGACTGAACATTTAACCTGTGCAACCCTAAGAGGGAGGTGTCGTCACCCCCATTTTACAGACGTTGAGAGCAGGTCTGTGACTGCGGAGATGGGCAAGGATTCAGTCCATCTTTGGGACTCAGCCTCCTTGTCTCCGCCTCTGCAGCCCTTACCCTTGATCCTGCCCTGTGCGGCCTCCAAAGCGTGGAGTGGGGCACGATGATGGTAGGGAGGCTGGAATCGAAGTCTAATCTTTAGTTTCAGCCAGATCATCTTTGCAGATCTCGGCAGGGAAACTTTAAATCCCCCAAACTCACCACTGTTCTGCAGTCGCCGGGAACTCTCTTTCTCCAGGCTATATCCTCCAGGTATGTCCTCGTCATTACTGACCGCCAGCGCCTTTCCTGAACTCCCAGTCTGGGCTGGGCGCCCCCCCCCACCCCCCAGTGTGCTCCTTTAACTCTCCCAGTGCCAAGCACCCTCCAGCGCTCTTCAGTTCTGTTTCCTTAAATTTGAATGTCATGCTACCTTCCTTGGGAAAGTGCCCCTCCTGTCAGGAAGAACACCACCGCCTTCATTCTGTGACTGGCTGACTGGAGACAATTATAGATGTCGATATTTGTATGCGTTAGTGTTGTGATTGGGTTAGGAGCCATTTTATAAAGTTTCGCCTTTTGCTATGTTTCTTTTCTCCTTGATTTTAAAGAATACTGAAGAAT
>PVKM010009250.1:0-37302 GCA_004027735.1 Carollia perspicillata | reverse complement strand
AAAAAAAACAAAACAAAAAACAAACAAACAAAAAAAAAAAGGACACCTTCTGCTATCCTTGGGTGGAATTGGACAATATTTATATAATGAAATCCTGCTTATTTTTTCATGAGTGGGTTTATAGAACCTAGGGCGTATTTTCAAATTTCTTGCAGTTACAAGTAAAATAAGCCTAAATTCACTTCACTGAGGCCAGAATAAAAGGGTATATTGACTAATAGCCAAAAGAGAGGCAGAGCAAGAGTTCAGCTCTCAGGAACAAGTTGTACATGTTACAGCAAAAAATAGAGACATGAAAACAATCAGATCTCTCCCCCACCCCTCCCTCTTTCACACACACACACACACACACACACTTTTTTTCTCTTCTTAGTGACTTTTTTCCAGTCACTTGCCAACACAGCTGAAACTATAGCAATATGTGGTTCAAATTTTGCCATCAGTAAGTTAAGGGCTTTTCACTTCCAGTTCCATCTTGAAAAAAAAATGACAGATTTTGAAAATCCAGGCTGAAGTCATTTACTCCTCCATCTCTGCACCACTTACTATAACTGAGGAGTGTTATTATTCACCCAATTTAATTAGGTACCTGCATCTTGGTAGTCAGCAAGGCATGAATCTAGATGTTTCTGTAAAGGACCAATGTTGGGGTAAGGAAGGGTTTCTCCAACAAAAATGAGATATAGCAGAAAAATGGCAAGGCAAGTGGTCCTATTTGTGTCTACTACTGTGAGAGGCATTAAGGAAATAATTGAGTATGAAAGAATCCATGAACAATTGAGTATGAAAGACTGATGGGTATCACTGTCTAACTGCTGTATTGCCTATTCTTTCTGAGTTAATGAAGTAATTCAGTACCATCTTCCTTTCAAACATATCTCTGGTGAAAATTATTATCTGTACTGGGATAGCAGCAAACAAACAAACAAAAAACATCTGTAAGATAGATTGCTTTAATTTTAGTGACTTCCATTTATCATCTAAAGATTGCACAATCTTGCAACCAATATCATAGATATACAAAGAATCATTAAACAATACTGTGAATAATTATCTGCTAAAAATTGGTCAACTTGGTGGCACATTGAGAGAAAGAGAGAGAGACTTCTCCTCTTTGACCAACATATTAATAAATTTATTGTATATTTATTTGGTTTAAAAAGCTGACTCTTTGAGCATCTGTTTTGCTATAAAAATTGGGAGGAAAATGTTACTATTTCTCTGAAGAAAGTATCATTAGCTTCATCATCAACATGAAAAAACTGGAGCTATTTCAAGAGGTTTACAAACTTGTGTAGGGTCACATGGCCAGTTAATAGATATGTTTATTGACTTTTAGAGAAAGAGGGAGGGAGAGAGAAGGGAGAGAGAGATCGATGTGAGAGAGAAACCAGTTGCTTCCCATATACACCCTGACCGTACCCTGATCAGTGATTGAACCCCAAACCTAAGTATGTGCCCTGACCAGGGATCAAACCTGTAAACTTTTGGTGCATGGGAGGATGCTCCAACTAACTGAGCCACCCAGCCAGAGCAACACCTATTCTTGCAGTGCAGAGGTATAGAACTTCACTGTCATAAGTTGTGTGTTCCTTTAAAAAGCATAAGACCATGCCAAATCTTCTGGGACTCCTCCTGTTTGTGAAAATCTATAAGTATTTATCATGATTTGTGAACTTTGATCATATATCTCTTCATCTTTTACATTACATGAATTTTAATTTTTACTTACCTAGTCTCTTTAGGAGATGCTCCTGACTTCTAAAAAGCAAACCCGGGTTCACCAATTCTTATGTTAACTGAAATGACATTATTCTTCCCAATGTATGTTTTAGTTTTCACAATTCTTATATCCATGGTGCAGCTATAAACATTGGTAGCAGGGGAAGAATAAGAGAGGATGTCATCTGGAACCAGATACATTTGCAATAAATTCCAGCTCAGACTCAGTGGCATACATTTAATAAATGTTCTTAATCAAGTTGCATGACCTCCATTTTTACATCTAAAAAATAAAAATAATTTCATCTACCTTTCAGTGTTGTTTCCAGAATAATAGGATTATATATATACATACATAAGTATATGTATTAAATTATATATGTTTATACAAATATAAATATATATACAAAACTTGAATATAGTTACTATCATCATGGTAGAATACAAACCCCCAGACATTAACACTGAATTTTTGCATCTAGTATCTCATGCCATTGCCTATAACACCACAGCATTCTGAATCTATGTAATCTTGCAGTTCCAATGCCCCATTTCTGGCTCAAGTCACCACAAAACCTTACTCCAGACTCATCATCTACTACTTTGCTAAGACATTTGCCATGCCTGGTATGTTCCTCCACACAACCCATAGCATCAGTGCACGGCTGCTTCATTCAGGATTTCTGCTTGTCATTCCACAAAAAATAGGTGAGGAAGTGATCATTCCTGCCTTGCATGAAGTCCTTATGATTAGAACCTACATTATGTTGTCTTGGACCCTAAGATGTTTGGATTTCTATATATTCTACCAGGCCAGATTATATGCATAATAAGAAATGGCTGGATACTTCTGACAGGTTTTTCTAGAAACTGACTCTGAGATTGATAATATTTTCATACTGGAGGTTTATTGAGAAGTATACTTAAGTACAACACCTGCAGTGGTGTGCTGGAACCAATTTGCACCAACTTGCAAGAAAGAATTATATGTATCTCTTCCCAAATCTGAGTTCAATAATGTCAGTTTGGTACTTTTAAATTAGTCATGGTGGTATCTACAGCTTTGAAATTGGCAAATGCAACAAATAATAGCTTTTTCTTTTCTGGAGATTCCATTCTTAAACACCAGCATACCATTCTCTGAAAGAGAGGAGGAAAAGCTGAAACTAGACATAGGAAAAAGTTAAACTGCTTTGACTTGGCCTTGCCTACCATAGTAACTCTTACTCCATAGGCCAAGAAACCAAATTGGTTTGTTCTACCAACTATAATGAGCTTCCATTCCAATTTTACTCTTAGGGATCAGGTAATGACCATTAGTCCATGGTCCCTAGTAGAAACATTGTTTTACAAACTTAGGGCAAGAACTTTATTTATCACCTGGCTCACATATGCTCTAATGCTGACCAGGGGATCATGATGACACTTTGTGTGCCCAGGTATCAATGTCAGCTGAGACCCTATGTCTAGGAATTCTTGAACTCTCTGAGTGTTCCCTTTTCTCAAGTAAATGACTAAATATCTGCTATAAAAATATCATCAGCATAACTTCAGACTACCAGCAATGATGTACCTATTTCTGGCCCAGAATTTGGTGTAGGTTATCTATTAGGGACTGTGATCTCTTCATCCTTTATCACCTGTGAGGAAGTGAAGGAAGAAGAATTAAATGGAGAAAATAACCTACTATGTGTTGCAACAGAGGCTTCAGCCAATCCCAAAGGGATCAGAATAAAACCTTGACCAAAGCAGCTACCTTCTGCTGAGAACAATTTGCAGAGAGAAATTCACCCAGAAATATATGGTGCCAGTAAATGTCCTAGGAAGCTGACTCAGCTCTGAGTCATTGGCAGCCAATATTTTAGTAGCTGGGGAAGGTACTGAAGTGAGTGGTTTGGGCAGCATTCCACAGTGTCAACTTCTCTGAGTCAGTTTAAAATTAGACCTCCTACCTCTATGTAGAACCATTATTCCTCAAAAATCTTAAGGATTTGAGTTCAGCCTAGCACACCAATCTCCTCACAGCCTACATTCTCTCTCATCTACTCTAAAGTTCTTTGTTGAAATTTTGACTCATAACATCCTCACATACCCCCGAAGTCTTCCTGAGATGTTTATATATGCATAGACATTAACCAATATCACTTGGGTTTATTTGTTTATTTGTTTTCCAAAATGTTTCTCAGCTACTATGTAATATGAGTTAATTCAGAAATGTACCAAAGATGAGGAAGGTTTTCTAGCTCCACACAATCTATGTCAATGATGCTTTTGCAGGGCTTCTATTAAATTATTGTCACTGTACCACTGTGGTAATCTCAAGTCATACTGAAGATATTTTTATCTTTAGTGAATTCAGCTTACGAAATAGGTGGGGTGCAGTCAACAGGAAGTAAAAAAGTAATTCTAATTAGGAAAACCACGCAGTTAGGGGAAGATCTTCACATATGGTTAATGTTTTTAGAAAGTTTCAGAGGCACATTTATGTGGCACTTGCAATTAGTGTCTAGCAAGAAATCAGATTTGTTTATATGTGCTTCACGGGGGAGAAAGATTATGGAGGACACTTCCAAGGCACCAAGTGTGATGGGAATTGAAATATTGAATGGTATCCTAAAAAATAACTTTTCTGTGACTGATACCTAGGTCTGTATAACTGGCCATGCTGAGAGAGGAGTGAGCTAACAGGTTTCAGGGTAATTGTCTCTCCAAACAAGCTTGAAAGAGGTTAAGCAATTAACAAGTTTTTCGAACTGATTCCAGATTATAGGAAAAAAATTGTAAAGTGCACTATGCCCATGTGGGAACTCAAAAATTATTTCAGTGACTGTCAAGTGATATAATCACAAAGCTGGTGTCCATCAACTTCCTTATTTGTCATTACTCAGAGTTTTCTCTAAATTTAAATTCCCATTAACTGTATTTCTTTCAGAGATCAACATCAAAAACCCAGGGCAGGGAGGAGCGTCCTTTTATGCATACTGGCAAGATATGGGTCCTGATGCAAATCTATATTGACTTCACTTGATTACAAGGTTGACTTCTCCTACTGGATTTATAAGACAAGGAGTGACTTACTCACACCAGATAGGTAGTATATGGGGAAGGTGAAGCTCAGAAAACCTAATTCCCTAAAGAGCTGATTGTATTCAAGGAGTCCACTTCTGAACCAGGACATTTGTAAAACCAGAGCCAAGGATTGAAAGTGTTGCATCAAATCCATCTGTACTGGAAGTAACTGCATATTGATGATAGTAGCTTACATAGATTTGAGTATAATCAGGACTGCATTTAAATTTCTTGTTTACTGTAGACCACAGGAAGCTGTGTACTCATTCTTGCTCATTAACAATACCTTAAAATTAGATGAAAAGTTATGCTTGAAGATGACTTAGACAAAAATGCAATTATTTTATTTATTTTAGTATTGAGGATAGTCCAGGCATACATTCTATTTTCCTTCTATTTTCACACATTCTAATATTTCCATTTTTAATAAAACAATGCAGTTTGGTTTTTTTCTTTTTCCCTTTGCACTTTGGATCTAAGAAACAAAGAATAAAACATGGATACTGCTTGGTCACTGATTAGTGTATTGTTATGCTCCAGCTCTTTTTTCTTTCTGTCTCTAACCAGGCCATGCTGTTAAAGCTAGAATCCCCTGGCACACTGATACTATGCTTTATGGCAGAAAGACAGACTTAGGGTATTTTGTGTTAAGATGGGACAGAGGTTAAGTTGAGAGATAAACTTCCAAGGGCATATTTCAGGAAAATTTGACCTATAAAACATTGAGATATATTATTACCCTCAGAGGTGACAAATAAATTTCCTTAAAGAAAATTTAGAGGAAAATATTGCTGTCCAGCCCTTAATGGTATAAATAACTTTATATTAGGTTCCTATATTGAGATATTATTAATGCTCCAATATTTCAGATTTAGCTTTCATATATAACACTGCACACATATAGAAAACATTGATAAACATGTGGCAGTGCTTTCTCTAAATATTTGAGAAGATGCTATTGAGTGTGACATCTGCTAAAGGTACACTCATTTCTCCTTTTATCTATGTCTTTTGTCTTGTGTTTATAGTCTAGGAAGTGGGAAATATTTTGGATTTCCAATAATCTGAAGATATGAACAGCCATTAAGCCACAACAATACTCCCAGGAAAAATAGTGTTATCTCCTCTGAAGACTTCAGGACTTTTCTGGGTGGGATATGGGGGTACTGCACTAGTATTTACAACTGGTTTCTGTGCTGATAAATTAATATATCTTCTTTCCCTGGCTGGTATAGCTGAGTGGACTGAGCACTGGCCTCCAAACCAAAGGGTCGCTGGTTCAATTCCCAGTCAGGGAATATGCCTGGGTTGTAGGCCAGGTCTCCAGTAGGGAGCATGTGAGAGGCAACTAAACATTGATGCTTCTCTGCCTCTATTTCCTTCTTTCTAAAAAAATAAATAAATATTTTTGAAATTAATATAGCTTCTAGAACTATAATTCTAACTGTCCAAGTTTGTACTGGGTCAACCTCCATGAAGGTAGACCAGGATCTGTAAAAAGAAAAGCCATTTGCCAAAACCACCAATCCTTTGATGTCTCACTTATTTTCTTTGGACCCATTGCTATGTCCACTTTTATCTTAATTCAGGTTAGATTCTGTTTTTTATTATGTATGATGCTGTCTTATCAATATATTCAAGTATTTTTCTCAATTATTTTTCTATCACATGAAGCGATGTCCTGAATCAATCCAGCTTCTAGTTCTTCAGAATTACATCTAAAATCCTAAAAAGTGCTCAAGATAATTACACAAACTTTCCTACTAGACATATACTGGCTCTCATTCTGACTTCCATACCCTTAGCTAATATTTTAATGTTTTCTATAACTTTCGTTCCCAATGATGTATTTTAAATTATTTCCTCAGACTTACTGTCCACTTCATCAATTCTCTTTTCAGTTCTGTCTAGTTTTCTTCTAAAACTTTGCATTCAGAATATTTTTAATATATAAACTTTTTAATATACAGACATTTCAAACTTTCCAATTCTATTTATACCTTTTTGGTTTATATCTTATGACTTCTATTCTGTATCTCTTAGTATAGTCTAAATAAACTTATTGTACACTTTCTTTCTGACTATTTTACTTCTAGTACTAACCATCTCAATTGTTCTACTTACTAGATCTGTGACTCTCTTCCATTAGATGATTCTGTGTGATTTGAACACTTTCACTGTTTGAACATCTGTTATTCACTTTTTCTGGGAAGTCAAATTATTCTTTGACTATGGAAATGTCTCACACAGGGGTTCATTACTTGACACCACAATTCCCAGGTATTTCACTGGTTTTTAATCTCTTGACCCTTCATATGCATCTGACACAATCATTGAGTTTTCACTTTTCAAAGGTATTTTCTCACCATGGAAAAGAAAACAAAAGGTAAGATTTCTTGCTGCTTCCTAGAGGTTGTGGAGGAGCTTCTCTGGTGTTGCTTTCAGGGATGTGGCAGCCCTAATGAATCAGGCTTTAGGCAAGAAACTTAGTACTACTTCCATAGGCATTTGAGATCTATGGCTAAACATTTCTCCTTGTGTAGATATCTAAAAACACAGAAACAAGCTGTTAAGATCTTATTGTTTTTACTAACCCATAGGGAATTTTGGTAAAAGCCCCTGATCATACTACTAATGTTGGATGTTTCCTTCATTTTTGTCTCAAAATGTTTTCTCTCTTGGCTTTGAACTTGGTTGTTTCCAATTGTTTTTGGGGTTTTTTAGCCAGCATTCACATGCATATAGAGCTGTTTCTGCCCTATTTGACATATTTCTTATGAAATCTATAAGTTCATCTTCATGATATTTTAATTAAGGTTGAACCAGAAATAAAAAAAGAGCAAATAAATATTTATCACATCAAAAGAATGTCACAGGTCTGCGTTTACTCAATATTTCTCCTACACTCTCAATATTCCAACAAGACTTTGAGGTTTAATTTATGCCAATGCATAAACATCTGTCATTAAGTTTATACTGGAGAATTTTTTAAACTGTATTTTTCAACTGCTTATTGTTGAAATATAAATATTTATATTGTTTTAGTAAGTTCTCCATTGTTAGATATAGATATTAACTCATTAAGAGGCCATTGTACTAGTCCAGTTGGGAGAAGAGTTATCTTGAAATAGAGCAATGTAAATGAAGAAAAGTTTATATTTAAGAGATATTTTAAAATTATTATTAGCTTGACTTGATGGTCAGATGTGAGGAGAACATAGAGATATTGAGGATGACATCCATATTCATTCCTGATGAAGGTGCCATTGACTGAGAGGGAGAAGACTGGTGAAAGAGCAGATTCAGAGTGAGAGAAGAAAGGTTACAATATGAGGATGTGAAGTTTTAATAAACTTACACTAAAACTCTTTTTATTGAATAATTTGCTGTGCGATTGAAGGAAGATATGTTTGGAATAAGGCACAACTTCATTAAAACATGAGCCACTAGAAAGCCTCTGAGTAACTAGAGAGGGCAGGAATAAAGGACTAACAACAAGGCCAAGATAAGGACAAGACAAATGCATGTCCTATCCCAAAGGAGTTGTGATGAGATCAGGAGTTAAAACCAGTTCTCTTCATGCACTTGGAGGAAAGTTATTGAGATTACATTTAGAACTCTCCATTTCCATATCTGACCCAGGTCAACTATTAGTCTTTAGTAATAAAAAATAAAATATATCTTTCTATATTGAAAACAGGCAGACCAAGAGGCATCAGAGGAATAAAATATCTATTTACTTGAAATATTCAGAATAGATTTGGCAGTGGAAAACTTTCCTTCTCAGTAGTGCTCCAGCATCACCAGTCATAAACATTGTAATTTAGCTGTGGGCACTTTGTGTATGAAGTAGATGGAGTGCATTTTTAAAGGTTTTTCCTGGATAGTCTGGCTGTGATAGAGTGTTGAAAGATAGCTGGAGGCATTTCTTGTACAACATTGTGCACGTCCCTAATGAGAGAGGAATATTTTCGTTGCCTGACAAATATGTGCGAGGGAGTAATAAGCCAGTTAGAGCCATTATCAGAGCAAATGAGCCACCTAAGTGACTGCATGACTGACATGTAGGCTACATTCTCCTCTGCCTTTGCCTGCAAACATGAATTGATATGCAGGCACACTGTCTGTCAGTCTTCTTTTAAAAAATCATGGAATTTAAACATTCAAACTTCAGAGTTGGCTTGTCTCCAGTCTACAAGAGTATATAAAGTTACATCAAAATGAATCCACAGAAACATAAACAATCTCCTGATGGGAAAAATACAAGGCCATATTGCTGTATCCACTGCTTTATTGCCCTTCCCCCATTCTTAAAAATAATAACAAGATCCATAGGTTTGTGGACCTCACGATCACTTCCACTCTAATAAAGAAATAAGGCATGGAAAAAGAACAGAAAAAGATATCTCCAATATTAGTTTCTTTATGGAATGTAAGAACTTTCAGAAAAGATAAGAATGTCTTAATTAATTAGTTAATTAATTCTATAATCATATATTGATGTCTTACCCCTAATGAGGTTTTTGTACCCTGGCTGATTATACAGAAGAAGACTCATATCTCCAGGCAAGCTTAGGTATTCATGGCCAGCCAGTAACATACTTGTAGAATAGTACTTTGGGTGCATTTTGCCTCTTTTTTCCACACCATTTCTTATTTTCCATTATTCTCTCCTTCTTTCAGTCATCTATCTTCAAAGTTTCCTGTCAGAAAAATCCTTAAAAATATGAACTCTGGAAAATGGCGTCAAGGTAGATGGTAGCAGAGCCCAGTTCTCCCTGTGCCCAGCTGGAACACCTAGCTGATTTTCTAGGGAACAGAATGAACAGCCAACAGAATCCCAGCTTATATGAAGTTTGGAAGCCAAAAATTGTAGAGGTCATTGAAAAACAGATAGTGAGGAGATTGAGCAGGAATAGTAATGTCCCTAGGATCTATGCAGGGACTTAGGCCACTGTGACCCCTGGCCTGGCACCTGCCACAGGATACGGGGAGGAGAGATAGATCATCGGCTCCCTCCCCTACCTGAGCAGGGAGGACAGTCTAGCACCAGGAGGGACCCGGATGCTGGAAGTCACCAAGGAGAATAGAGATGAAGTGGGAGACACACAGAGACCCTATACATCCACTGGGACTATGGACACTAGCTCCAGAGAAATTGGATTGCTAGGTGACACCTGAAGAAGGGAGGAGTTGGGCTGTGTCAAACGCTGACTCAGATAATCTCTGGACTAGTTGGGAAGTTTGAAAAGCCATGCACTAGCTAAGAACAGCAGGCAGATGCTTTGTAAGGAAATCTCCACCAGCAGCTGACTTGCCCCGAGGGTTATTTGAGCTGCCTGACCAGAGGCTGAGTGGCTGAGGGAAACAATGTGCCTGAGCTTGACTCACACTGCAAGCCAGAGACTGATTTGAGCCTGGCAGCTCACAGAGAACCTGGACCAAAGGCTGGGCAACTGTGAATATTGTGGCCCAGACCTGGTCCCCATCCTCCCAAAACCATAGGAAGGGAAAAAAGCAAAGCCCAGCCCCACTCTTCCTGTGGCATCTAGGAAGACCAGCAGAACTCACTGAACTGATTTAAAGTCAGCAGGAGGCTTGTTTTTTTTGTTGTTCCTCTCTTTTGTTTCCTTTTTTTCTTCCCCCAAGTGAGACAGTAAGATGTAGAGTTAGCAAGGGTCCAGAGACAGATCCAAATGGGAGGCACAAGGCTAACCTCAAAAACAGAGAAAATAAGAGAAATGTCACTCTGCTACCCATACAGCTTACATTTTATTATTTACGTGTATTACTATAATTTTTTTCATTATTTTAACACTTTTATTTTATTAATATTTTTTCTCTTCCTAATGTTCCATTTTCCTCATTTTATTTCTCTGTTTAATTGTATTATTTGGCTGGTTTTCCTTATTCTGTCTTCATTGTATTTTAATTTTCTTTTTTTCACTTCACTCATGTTCCAATAATATACTACTCTTGATTATGTACTTTCTATTCTGGTAATCCAAATATATATTTCTTGTCATATTATTGTTGCTCCAGTACTGCAAATAATTGTTGTTCCATGCAATTGTGCATACTACACAGAACCCTCCATGATCTTAGCCCACTATTCTTGAGCATTATTATTGCTGTGGTTAACTCTGTTCCACCTCACACTATGCCTACTTTCTATCCTTTACTCTCACTATATCTCATCATCTCACCTTGCCCAAGTGCTCTGGTTTTGGATTCAGCTGACAATCATCCTTTCCTCTAACAAGAGTCTTATCTCTCTGTCATCTTTTATAAAAAGTGGCTATTTTGGGTGATATATCATAGTTAATGCTATACTTGTCCAAAGAATTTCCTATCTCTTCTCTATTTGCTGGTACTTTAAATCCCATAAAATACTCCCCAACTGACTTAATCCATTTTGCCTACACCATGCTACTGATCACACACAAGACTAGGTGGGATCTGTGAACATCAACACCTGCTGGAAGAGAGAAACCACCAACAAAGGAACCACCAGGGTAAAAACCCAAGTACATCAAGAGAGCCCACATATACAGAAGTAAGGGCAAACCTAGAGCAACCAGACAAAGAGATCAAAGAGTCTACACCATGAACCCCCATAGAATTCCTACCAAAGAAGTTCACTCTACAAAGATAGCTAGCAAAGTGAAACATCAGGTAGTGCAGAAACAAACAAAAAGAGTCACCTAAAATAGGTACACAAAAAAAGGACACGCAATCGAAAGGAAGGGAAGACTCCCTACTAAAAGAGCTAAATGAAATGGAGGTAAGCAAACTTCTACACGGAACTGAATGAGAACTATAACAGTACAAAAAAAGGAAACAGAAATGATAAACAAAACTCAGGGAGAAGTTAACAATAAAAACTCAGAAATGAAAAACACACTAGAGGATATTATAAGGAAGCTGGGTGAAGTACAGGATTGAATCAGCAAGCTGGAGAACAAGGCAGAAAAAACAGCCAGAAAGACCAAGAAAAGGAAAAGAAACTTAGAAAGAATGAAGAGATGGTAAGGGAACTGCAATACAACATGAAACATAATAATATCCAAATAATAGGGATACCAGAAGGAGAAGAAGAAGAGCAAGGGATAGAAAATCAGTTTGAATAAGTAATGATGGAAAACTCCCCTACCTGATGAGAGAAGAAGTCACACAAGTCCAGGAAACACAAAGAGGGTCCCAATCAAGAGGAACCCAAAGAGGCCCACTTTCAGGCACATCAAAATTAAAATGGCAAATTCCAAGACAAAGAGAGAATCTTAAAGGCAGCAAGGGATAAACAGGAAGTAACATACAAGAAGCCCTGATAAGGCTAGCAGATGACTTTTCAATGGAAATGCTCCAAGACAGAAGAGAATGGCAAGGAAGATTCCAAGTAATGAAAACCAAAGACTTACAACCCAGACTACTCTATCCAGCAAAGATCCCAATTAAAATGGAAGGCCAAATAAGGAGCTTCCCAGACAAAAGAAGTCTCAAAAAATAAACATCCACCAAACGAGCTCTGCAAGAAATGCTAATGAGACTGCTTTAAGAAAAGGAAGAAAAAGAGTGAAAGAGAGATGAATCCAGGAACAAAAAAAAATGGCAATGAATTAGCACCTATCAATAATAACCTTAAACATAAATGGATTGAGTGCTCAAATCAAAAGACATAGAATAGCTGAATGGATAAGATATCATGACCCACACATGCTGTCTACAAGACACCCACCTCAGGACAAAAGATCTACACAGATGGAAAGCAAAGGGCTGAAAACAAATATTCCAAACAAAGGAACAGGGGAAAAAAGCTGCAGCAGCAATACTCATATTGGACAAAAATTGACTTCAAAAAAGGAGGCACAGAAATAGACCCAGAATGTCACTTCATAATAATGGAAGAATCCATCAAGAAGACATAAACACTGTAAACATATATGCAGCCAACATAAGAGCACCCAAATATATAAAGAAAATCTTGGAATACCTCAAGAAAGATATTGACAACAACACAATTATAGTAGGGGATTTCAACACCCCACTGTCAAAAATGGGTAGATCTCCCAAACAAAATATCAACAAAGATAGTGCGGCACTGAACAATGTCCCGGATCAAATGAGCTTAACTAATATCTATAGAGCCTTCATCCCAAAGAAGCAAAATACACATTCTTTTCAAAAGCACATGGAACATGTTCAAAGATAGACCACATGATACAATACAAAACAAGTCTCAACAAATTCAAAAAAATTGAAATCATATCAAGCATTTTCTTTGACCACATGGGACTGAAACTAGAAACCAACCCCAAGGAAAAAATTCAAAAACACTCAAACTCATGGAAATTGAATAGCATGCTATTAAACAATGAATGGGTCAAAAATGAGATCAAGGAAGAAATCAAAAAGTTTCTGGAAACAAATGGAAATGAACTCATAGCAAGCAAAAACTTGTGGGACACAGCCAAGGCAGTCCTGAGAGGGAAGTTCATAGCAATACAGGCCTACCTAAAAAAAAAAAAAAATAGAAACACTTCAAATAAACGACCTAACCCTACACCTATAAGAATTTGAGGAACAACAACAAAGAGAGCCCAGAGCAGGTAGAAGGAAGGAATAAAAAAGATCAGAGAAGAATTTAATGACATAGAGACTAAAAGCACAATTCTAAGGATCAATAGATCCAGGAGCTGGTTTTTTAAAAAGATAAATGAAATTGACAAGCCTTTAAGCAGGTTCATCAAGAAAAAAAAAGAGAGAGGACCCAAATAAAAACGTTCAGAAATGAAAAGAGAGATTACAACTGATACCACAGAAATACAAAGGATTTTAAGAAATTACTACATAGAACTATATGCCAAGAAATTTGAAAACCTAGTTGAAATGGACAAATCTCTAGAAAAATATAATATTCTAAAACTCAATGAAGAAGAAGCAAAAACCCTGAACAGACCAATAACAGCAGACAAAATTGAAGCAGTAATAAAAATAAAACTGCCAACACACAAAAGCCCTGGACTGGGTGATTTCACAGAAGAATTCTACAAAGCATTTAAGAGCTACTCCCATCCTTCACAGACTATTCCAAAACATCCAAGAAAATGGAAGACTCCCAAACTCTTTTTATGAAGCAAGCATCATCCTAATCCCAAAACCAGATAAAGACATAACAAAGAAAGAAAACTTGAGACCAGTATCAATGATGAACATAGACACTAAAATCCTCAACAAAATATTGGCAAACTGTACTCAGAATACATTAAAAGATCATACACCATGAACAAGTGGGATTGATGCCAGGAATGCAAGGATGGTACAATATTCACAAGTCAATAAACATAATATGACATAAACTAAAGCAAAGACAAAAATCACATGATCATATCAATAAATGTAGAAAAAGCATTTGATAAGGTACGGCGCCAATTTATGAATAAACACTCAGCAAAGTGGGAGTACAGGGAGCATTTCTCAACCTAATTAAAGCCATATGTGAGACCTACAGCCAACATCATACTCAATGGGCAAAAACCAAAATCTTTCCCACTAAAGTCAGGAACAACACAAGGTTGTCCACTTTCACCACTTCTATTCAACATAGTATTGGAAGTCCTAGCCACAGCGATCAGAAAAGAAAAGGAAATAAAAGGCATCCAAATCAGAAAGGAAGAAACATAACTGTCACTATTTGCAGATGACATGATAGTGTACATAGAAAATCCTGTAGACTCTATCCAAAAACTGTTTGATCTAATAAATGAATTTGGCAAAAGAACGGGGTACAAAGTCAATATCCAGAAATCAAAGGCATTTTTGTATACCAACAATGAAACATCAGAAGCAGAAATCAAGAAAAAAAATCCAATTCAATATAGCAAAAAGAAAAATAAAATACCTAGGAATGAACCTAACCAAAGAGGTAAAAGACCTGTATACAGAAAATTACACAACACTGAAGAAATAAACCAAGGAAGACACAAACAGATGTAAACATATACCTTGTTCATGGATTGGAAGAATTAACATCATCAAAATGTCCATACTACCCAAAGCAATTTACAGATTCAATGCAATACCTACTAAAGTACCAGTGGCTTATTTCACAGACATAGAGAAAACACTTCAAAAATTTATATGGAACCATAAATGACACCCAATAGCTGCTGCACTTTTGAAAAAGAAGAGCAAATTAGGACGGATCACAAAACCTGATACCAAACTGTATTATAAGGCCACTGTAACAAAAACAGCCTGGTACTGGCATAAAAACAGACATGTGGACCAGTGGAATAGAATAAAGAACCCAGAAATAAACCCAAGTCTCTATGGTCAATTAATATTCAACAAAGGGGGCAGCAACATAAAATGGAATAAAGATAGCCTCTTCAACAAATGGTGTTGGGAGAACTGGACAGCTATGTGCAAAAAAAGTGAAACTCAAGCACCAACTTACACCATACAGAAAAATAAATTCAAGGTGGATAAAAGATTTAAATATAAACTGTGACACCATTAAAGTCCTAGAGGAGAACATAGGCAGGGAAATCTCAGATAAGTCATGCAGCAACATTTCTACTGATATGTCCCCCAGAGCAAGGGATGTAAAGGAAAGAATAAACAAATGGGATCTTATTAAAATAAAAAGCTTCTGCATGGCTAAAGAAGACAGTATTAAAGTAAAAAGAGAACCAACCATATGAGAAAACATATTTGCCAATGATATCTCAGACAAGGGTTTAATCTCCAAGATATATAAAGGAGTTGCACAAACCCACTCTAAGAAGACAAGCAATTCAATTAAAAAATGGGCAAAGGACTTGAACAGACGCTTCTCCAAAGAAGACATACAGAGGATCCAGAGACAAATGAAAAGATGCTCAATATCGCTAGCCATCAGAGAAATGCAAATTAAAATAACAATGAGATACCACTTCACACCGGTGAGAATGGCCATCATAAACAAAGCAACAAACAAGTGTTGGAGAGGTTGTGGAGAAAAGGGAACCCTAGTGCACTGCTAGTGGGAGCACAGACTGGTACAACCACTATGGAGAACAGTATGGAATTTTCTCAGAAAACTAAAAATGGATCTGTCTTTTGACCCAGCAATTCCACTGCTAGGATTATACCCTAAGAACCCAGAAACACCAATCCAAAAGAATCTATGCACCCCAATGTTCATAGCAGCACAATTTACAATAGCTAAGTGCTGGAAGCAACCTAGGTGCCAATCAGTCAATGAATGTATCAAAAAACTATGGTACATTTACACAATGGAATTCTATGCAGCAGAAAGAAAGAAGGAGCCCCTACCCTTTGCCACAGCATGAATGGAACTGGAAAGCATTATCTAAGTGAAATAAACCAGGTGGTGAAAGATAAATACCATATGATCTCACTTTTAACAGGAACCCAAACAACAAAACAAACAAGCAAGCAAAATATAACCAAAGACATTGAAATGGAAAACAGGTTGACAGTAACCAGAGTGGGGAGGGGTGGGAATTCCAGGAGAAAAGGGGAAGGGGTCACAGGAACAAGTATAAAGGACACATGGACAAAAACTAAGTGGGGTGGAAATGGGAGGGAGGTGGGGAGCACTGGGGTGGGTGGACTGGGAAGGGAGTAAAAGACAGAAAACTGTACTTGCACAACAACTAAAATAAAAAAATAAAGATTTTTGTAACTCTGTTAATTAATTGTGCCAATGGCCCAGGTAATCAAATAGAGAATTTAACAGATGGATATAATAAATCTAATTTGAACTGGAGAGCATTATGCTAAGTGAAATAAACCAAGCAGTTGAAACACAAATACCAAATGATCTGGCTTTTAACTGGAATCTAATCAACAAAAGAAACAAGCAAGCAATATATAACCAGAGACACTGAAATTGAAAACAGGTTGACAGTGACCAGAGAGGAGAGGGGAAGGGATAATTGGGGGAAAAGGGCGAATGGTTTACAGGAACTACTATGAAGGACATATGAACAAAAACAATGGGGGTAGAAATGGGGGAGGGATGTGGGGATTGCTGGGGTGTTGGGGAAGGGTGGAGGGAAAAGGCAGAAAACTGTACTTGAACAACAATAAAATTCAAAAGTATTCAATAAAAAAATTAAAATTAAATATATATTTCTTTTTAAAAATAAAAAAGAAAGAAAAATCTTGACAACAGTTAATGATCTATTAAAATAATCTATTTAAAACAACTAAATTAGGACAAAAAATAATTCTCATCATAATAAAAATATTATTTTAAATGAAAGACTACAGCATTATACACATTAGTGAAAATCTTAAAACAAGAATGGCAGGCATCAATATTTTTAATAATTTTTTAAGTTTCTCCACTTCTTTTTTTCCAGTGCACTGTAGCAGCTGAGAGAATAAATAACAGAATAACATTCTATCATTTCTCCTCTCCCACAAACACCTTTCAATAGCTTTTTAATTATCTCAAAATAAAAAGCAAGTGTTTAAAGTAGCCCTCCAAGCTTTGCATGAACTCCTCTGCTATCCAGTGTTCCTCTCCCTTTAGTTCAAGAAGCATCCATCAACTGGGCCTTCTTTCAGTTATCATAAAGTAGATTTTTCCACCTCAAGAGATGTTATGCTTTTTTTGCCTGCACTGGTTCACTGGGTCCTCTACTTTCTCAATTCTGAAGCCACCCCCCCATCAACACACATACCTTTTGGCCTCACCATCTGCACAATTCGTCTTTCAGTTCTCCATTCAAAACATAAGTTCCTTAAAGACATCATGTCTCCCTTCTCCTTTTCCTCCATTATTTTCTCATAGTACCACACCCCACCTCCCTGCAGCAAGACTTTTCACATGTCTTTACTGCATTGGTTTATGTCATTATTATGTAATTCTCCTCTTTGTAACCTCCATAACCATAACCTGTACTGGGTAAATATTGTGTCTGTCTAGTTTAATACTGCGTGCCTAGCAGACAGCCTGGTATATGCTAGGTTTTCTATATATTCAACAGAAGTAAGGCTTGCTTGAATGTGGTTGGTAGGGTATGTGAATGTCCAGCACAAGATAGACAGCAATTTGAACATTTCACCTAAAATGTCATATGGTGATTTTGAGCGTGATGTTGTTATATTACAGAATCACAAGCTTATGATTTTGTAATAAAAAGGGCACTATTTGTGCCAGACCCTGTGTGTGTGTATGCGTATACTTACATATCATGAATAAATGAATGGTTATAATATTAAGATTAATAAAATAAGACCACAAACATGTTCATCATAAAACATAATTTCTGAAGTTAGGTTTAAACAGTTTGGAGTCTCTTAGCAAATGGAATGAAAAGAGGAAATCAATCAACTGTATAAGGGGAATCGCACTATTTCTTCAAGGCAACTAAATCTCTCCCATCAAAAATTGTAGAAGTTTCCTCAAACAGATAACAGGTTCACAGTATTGAACACAACTGATAATTATATATGAGTATGAGCACTGATGGGTGTGTCCCACATTAGACTTCAGACTTCTCTAAGGCACAGACACTTACTTACTCACCATAATATTCTGCTACATAACACAGTGCCCAAAATAGTAGGAGGTGCTGCTAGCAAGTCCTTCTTTATTAGCCTATTTATTCTTTCATTCAACAATAATCTACTAAGCAGTCACTGTATGTGTAGCTCTGTCCAAGAGACTAAAGAATACCATGAGTAAATGATGAAAATAGTATACTTTATCATTTTTATAGCAATGATAGTCACAAATTCCCCATGGCTGCTTTGGGTTTGGGTTTTTTGTTGAGTTTTTTTATTTTGTTTGTTTGTTTTTTGCTGCTGTTACCGCATTTGATGAAGTATGCCAGAAAATATTAAAACATGATAAAACTATGTAATGAGGAGTATAACAAAAGTTTTCCATATACTTCACTTTTTAAAAGTTCAACATGTTTCAGGGATATAAAATCTGGAGTGGCCAGAGGAGATGGGAGAATGCAGGCCCCTTAGAACCACTTTTCTGAGCTGCATTTATGACAGAATCTGAAGAAAAAAACACTCAAGTCTGTACTTGCTGATGGCAGCCACTACCACTGGAATTCCTGTGTGCTCACCCTTGTTCTAAAATATTCTACAGAACAGGAGTAGTTCATCAAATTTTCTTTCCTTTGTAGCAGCAGATAGTGGCAATTCAAACTACTTTTCTTTCTTTTTTCAAGTCAATCTAGTATTTTCAGCATTCCAATTCCATGCAGCTCTTTTCATCTGAAGTACTTTATAGTTAGTTACAGAAAAGTAGAAAGGTAATGGGGGCATGGAAAACAAAATCATGATTCTTGGGCTACAGTTCTTTTTTATCCTCACTCAAGAATATGTTTTTTATTGCTTTTAGAAAGAAAAAAGGAGGGAGGGAGAGTAGGAGGGGGGTGAGAAACATTGATATGAGAGAGAAACATTGATCAGCTCCCTCCCCTAGGGTCTTCAACCAGGGATCAAACCCTCAACCCAGGCATGTGCCCTGACTGGGAATCAACATGCAACTATTTAGTACTTGATTTATTTATCTATCTATTTAGAAAGACAAGTAAGGGGAAGGAGGAAGAGAGGGAGAAAAACATACATGTGTAAGACAAACCTCAATCAGTCCCCTCTTGCTTGCTCGAAACTGGGGACCTGGCTGCAACCCAGACATGTGCCCTGCCCAGGAATCAAACTGGTGACCTTGAGATTTGCAGGAGATTGCCAAACCCACTAAGTCACAACCAGTTGGGGCCAAACCTGCAGTCTTTTTGGTGTACAGAACAATACTCCAACCAACTGAGCCACTCGGCCAGGGCAGAATACATCTCTTTTTAACCAAACTTTGGCCATTGCACCATAATTTCGTAAAGTAGGACACATTTATCATCAAAGAAATGAGCAATCTGATCCCTTCACCTTCACAGGCATGTATCGAAGCACAAAGTTTCGAAGAGGCAATAAAAGATGATTCTTTTGGGGTTGATCACTTTATCATTATGAAATGTCCTTTGTCTCTTTTTATAGCCCTTGTTTTGCAGTCTATTTTATCTCTTTATGCATCCTCTTCTATCCTTTTACTTTCAGTCTGTGTGTGTCTTTGATTTGAAGTAAGTGTCTTGTAGACAACATTTAGATGAGCCTTGGTTTTTACTCATTCAGCCACCCTACATCTTTTGACTGGAGCATTTAGTTATTTACATTTAAAGTAATTATTGGCAGGTGTGTAGTTACTGCCATTTTTTATTAACTGTTTTCCAATTGTTTTTGTAGTTCTCTGTTCCTTTCTGATTCTCTTGTGGTCCCTCTTATATGTTGATGATTTTCTATAGCCATGATTTTCAACAAGAGTGCCACAAGAATTTTTAAACATGCAATACCTAACTATTTCACAAGAGCACTGATCTCTTTTCTTTTAAGTTGCCAACTTAAAAATGACAACAGCAAACATAATAGCCATCTGGTGTGAATGAATCAAAATTATACCTACTTTTTTGTCAGATCTGCAAAAAATATACATTTTTTGGTGTGCCACAGAATTTTAGTCATTAGTTTATATGTGCCATGAGGTGAAAAAGGTTGAAAATCACTGCTCTATAGTATTGTGTTTTGATTCCTTTCTCTTTACTTTCTGTAAAAAAAAAAAAAAACAGATGGCTCCCTCCTGTTTCAGGGAATAATTGTCATGTGTGAGGATCACAGCAGTAATACCATTTCATAATTCTTCTGCATCTCATGAAATCTGATAATGAACATCAACAGGCCTACTGAGGGCTCTGAAGAAAAGATCCCTCCATTTGTACATGAAGTTGGGCAACAGGTAAACTCACTCTCTATTATAAAGCAGGACTGGTTGGCTGTTTTCTGCTAAAATGAAATATTCCTATTACAAATATGGCTTTAGTGGAATCATTTAATCAATGTGTGTAAATAAAACTATTAGAAGCAGTAATGATGAAAGGAAACAACTTTGTGTGCAGAGTATGCAAGGTATGTAAGGTGTTTTATTGTTAAGGGAAAAAAGAGTAATTGTCCTAAAATAAGTACACTGGTTGTCCCAGAATGGAAAAAAAAAAGTGTAAGATAAAGTCATAATGGATATGGAAGGCTACAGAAGTTGTACAGAAAAAGGAATTTAATTTCTAGTGGTCAAAGCTGGCTAAAATTTGATGAGTTCTTTAAAATGAAATACTCTTTAGTATCAATAGTATACTGAGTGCAGAATGGTGGGGAGAAAAAAAATTTATCTACCCTACTAGGTTCTTCTGTCTGGTTCCATAATCAAATTGACATATTCTAGGTTACCAGGAGAAAAAACAAAAGAAAATTCAATAATAGGTATACTTCCTGTATGCATGGGAGAGACCTAGAAAAACTGAGTAGGTTTCTGAGCTTAAAATAAAAGGTGTTAGGGGGTGGAAAGTCAGTTATGGGAAAAGAACAGTAAACACAAGTGAGATTGGTATGAAGATTTAAGTCCTTGCCTTCTCCATTGACAAGAGCTTCTACATAGAGTTAAGGTTATCCCCCTCTTCCCCTCTTCCTGGTACAGTAAGGGGACACCTTTAACAAATGGAGATTTCTCTCACAAATGTAACTATCTCTTACAAATGGGTAAGTTTACCTCTATTTTCAGAGCTCCTCCTATGTTTGTTTCTTAAAAATAATCATCCTAAATTGATCCTTATGTCAAGGAGATATATTTTGAGGTGCTTCCAAAAAAAAACTTTTGTTGGGAATTTTGTTTTCTCTGGAAAATGACAAAATTTTCTTGGATTATTGATCTGTTATTAAGTAGTTGTAGAAGATTTTCTGTCCTGTTGAATAATGGACCTAGGAAGTAAAGACAGTATTATAAGAATAATTTCCTGTGCTTTATATTGACTTTACAATGTCCTTGATTATGTAAAATAACAAAGTCTTCTTACTTTTAGAAGAGCTAAGGATATCTTTAAAGTTATGTTACCTCCTATATTTACTTTTGAAATCTATTATTGTCACTTTAGTTAAACATACAGCCAAGCATTGTTCCTTAATGACTTATGACCCAATCTAACTAAGTGTTGAACCTCCTGACAACATATACTTGCTTCCTTAAAATCTAATACTAAATATCTTTTACACCTAAAAATATATGTGGAATTCTCCAGAAAGTCCTTGGAAATTCATAAGAGATCTTTTACCACATAAAAAGAGAGATGCAAAAGTAATTAGGTGTTTGGATACATTGAATTTCAAGGTGGGCAATGTCAAATAAGACAAGATATTTAACTTTCCCTAGGTTATGTCTATATGGGTAAATGTTAATATTGACAAGAAGAAACTTCTGAGATGTCCTAAATTAAGCAACAGTGGCCCAAAGTGTTGAAGTAAGATAGAATAAGGAGTTAATCAGTTAACAACTGGGGGGGGGGGCTCCACCTGCAGCCCCCCCCGATCTGCCACAGATGAATATAACACTACCAAGACATGATTTGCTTGGGGAGGAAAGGTGGTCAATCTCTCAAAGGAGAAAGGCCCAGAGCCTCTTCCTCAATGGCTTTTATTAGGTTCATAACACACAGGGATACAGGTAAAGCTCATCAATCAATTTCAGGTGGCAAGGATCAAACAATAGATAACACTTCAAAGAAATCTGAGGGCTTAATCTGAGTTAGTGTCTGTCAGGTAAGGGGGTTGCAAAAACTTTAGGAGACATACTCATTTCCTGCCTGGACCCTTATCATATGAATGAGAGCACTCTTAACAAAGCAGGCTTCACAGGACTTTACGAATTCTTTCTTATGCCCGATCACCCCAGAACCCGCTCTAGCCAGCAGAGGGCTGCACCCCCTCCCCATCAAGATTCAGGCTTAAGTAGATTAGAGCCAGGAAGCTCTCCTCCCAGAGCTTCTCCCAGATGGAAAGGGGACTCGGGCTATGTCAAAATATCAGGGGCCGGGGGGGAGGGATTTTTGCCCTATTTTACTACAGCCCCCACTGAGTCCTTTCTTGATGGCCACCCACAAGTAATCGTGTCTGGCATGGGTTGCCTCTCCTCTGAGAGGTCTTACCCGTAGACTCCAACTAACCAACCAAGCGTTGGGGGCTAGAGATTGCAGCGACAGCACTCTTGCCAGAGAGATAAGCTTTGTTTCCTCAATGGCTCACAGTCCGGAGGTCGCTCACTCAGCCTTAGCCACCGGGGGCAGTTACAACTCCTGAAACCAGGCAGAACGGTTCCCAACAAAGAACTACAGGGCAAAACCAATAAAAGACAGCATACATTCCAGAAGCTATGTTGGAACTCTGAATTAATTTCCAGGTGGCTATTTCTGTGATTATTTAAAAGAGAATTGTCAGGCACCTCAACTTCCTACTTACAGATAAATTTTCTAGACTGTTGCCTACAGCCAATCCAAAGGAGCAAACACTTCTTCTCTACAAACTCTGCATTGATCTCAGAACTCGCACCTTTTCATCTAATCCTGCCCATCCTTATCTGTAGTCAATGTAAATTGATTCTTTCATAACAACTTGCATTTTTTCCCCACACTTGATGTGTGAAAAAATCCCTGTCAACTCCAGGACTGCAGGCATGCTGCCTTTTCAATCTAGGGCTGCTGCTGTTGGTTGGTTTAAACATCATACCCCAGGACCTGGTCCATTTTTTGGATAGTAAAATAGTTTCCAGTGGATGAGCCTGTACCCTTGGCCCACCCCTTCAGTGAGCCAAGTTGTCCAAGCTGAGAGGAGGAGGGGGTGCCCCTCTGCGAATGAGCCCAGGGGCCCAGAGGCTTGGTTGATTACAGCATCTCCACACTGTGACTGCCCAGCCCAGAGGTGGTGGGAACACTGGCAGACACTGAAAGTGGCAGGGTACTGCATACCCCAATGGGAGCAGTGGGCAGTAGTTTGGCCCAGCTTCAGTGGAGCGTTTGCCTGGAGATAGCCAAGCCTTCACAGCTACCACATCATGGCCCAAAGTCCTGAGGGCACATAGGAAGTCAGCAGAGTCTCCCCCAGGCTGGGATGGCAGCAGGGGGAGGTTCTTATAAAGAGAGCACATAGAAAGCTGGAAAGATAATTGGATAGGAGGAAAAGCCCTTGTTCCACCCTTCTGTACAGGATTAGGGGTGGGACCAGAGGCAGGCAGGAACATGCACCTTAGAAATCAGAATGTGAAGTATCGTGCTCTCCTATTTAGGAGCACATGACCTTGAGGACCTTGCATGGCCATGGCTGTGCTGGCTCCATACACACAGCCTCCAGGAGGGAGCTTGAAGCTGGACAGCAGCTGGGAACAAGCTAAACTACCCAGATGACTGCTTAGCAGTTGCCTCTGGCTCCAAAAGATACTTTAAAGCGAGGTTGGAACTTTGAGCATGACCTTTTGTTCTTGTCTTGCTGAGTATATCTGGGTTTTGTCTGGATTTTGCAAAGGAGATAAGCTTTAAGACATCAAGTCCCCCATTCACCAAAGTGACACAGCATCTGATTGAAAACTTTTTCTTTTTGCATCAGCACCGGCTCACAAGTATGGCTTTTGTGGTGACAAACAATAAAACTCCCCTTTTTTTATTCAGTAACAATATGACCCAATAATCCCTTTCTTCTAAAAAGGCTTAGCCATGGGAATTAAACTTTTTGTATAATAATATATTTCAAAAATTGTATAAAATTCCTGGAAGTTTTGCCAGTGCTCTTGATGTCCATGTCCTGTCACTGCTGTGCCTGATATCTCACAACACTATATAGTCATGCACTACTTAATAGGAATATGTTTTGAGAAATGCATCATTAGGTGATTTTTGTCATGCAGACATGATGGAGTGTACTTACATGAACCTAAATGGTACAGCCTACTATACGCCTAGGTTATAGGATATATAACTCCTCCAAGGAATAGGCTGGTAGCCTATTCCTCCAAGGCTATAAGCCTGTACAGCATGTGACTGTACAGAACAACACAATATTAAATCAAGAACAATAGAAAATGATGCTATCAAGAGATGTGTGTGTGAGGTGCTGCTGATGTACCATGGCATACTGTTTTACAGCATTTTTTGATAACTAGGGAATACACTTTAACATAACAATAAAAAAATACAGTATAGTAAATGCATAAAACAGTAGCACAGTCCTTTATTATCATTATCAACTATTATGCACTGTCCATAATTGTATGTACTACATTTTATTGGCAGCACAGGTTTCTTTGCACAAGCATCACCACAAACATGTGATACATGTGAGAACACCAAGACTTTACAATGCCTATGATGTCCCTAAGTGATAAGAATTTTCAGCTCCATTTTAATCTTATGGGACCACAATGGTATATGTAGTTGTTGAAAGAACTATTGTTATCTGGCAATGACTGTGTGCTATCAATAATAATTCCAAGTTATTTTCTAATGGTGTGTGTCACAGAAACAGCCAAATATCTTTGTGAGTTGCATTATTTTTCTAATTAACTCTCATTATATCTTTAAACACAGTTATTTTAAGTCTTTGTAATCCACAGATAAACTTTTATTTCACTCTCATACTTCCCTGGATGCTCTTAGCAATCAGCTACAGGCCAAAGTGCTTCATCTTCAATAAAAAGGGCTGACTCAACGGCAAGAAATAGACTATAGATTTCTGTAGGAGAGGAAAAATAATTTTACTTTTATCCCTCTAGGTTTTTGGCTGAGACTCCTTATACTAAAAGACAGATTAACAGGAGAAAAACAAAAGTTCAATAACATATATACTACCTGTATATATGTGAGATGCACAAGAAAACTGAGTAACTCCCTGAAATGGCCCAAGTCACTAAGTTAAATACCATCTCAAGCTACAGACAAAAACACATGTTGTGAGGGGAAACATGCCTTCTCTACTGATGAGTTTCTAGTGATTTGGTCATCCTTCCCTTCCTGATGCAGAAGGAGATTTCCCTTACAAATGTAAATCTCTCTTATAAAGGGGTAACTTTTACTCTGTTTTCAGAGCTTCTCCTATGTCCCCTATGTTTTACTAACAGAAAACAATCAGCCTAAAGTAATACTTATGCCAAAGAGAAATATAATAGGGTGACAAATTCTGCCTTCCCTCACTTCTGATGGCATTGCTCAAATAACTTCCAACAAACCATACTACTCAACTGAAGCAGGATTTCCAAAACTGGTGGAGAAGTCAATAGGTTTATGAGATTACTAACTGAAGATCAAGTAGGACAAGAATTAACTTCATAGAACTGTATGAACTATTGACATAAGAAACGTCCAAACCTGTAAGAATTTTATGAGTTTACCTGAGTCAAACTGACAACTGCTGGAAGCAAAGTCTCAATGGATTGAGAAAATGCTCCAAAGAATGGCATTTTTGTGACTTATTTTATACAATACAATCAAAAGAGAAGGCCTAGCAGGATTACATGAAATCTGTTAGTGATGGATTAAGGGAGGCAAGAGAAAGAAAAGCAGGTAAATCTCTGGGATTGGATAAAAAAAAATAAAACAACCATACACATTGGTGCTTGTAGGACAGTTAACAGTTAAGAATTAACTGCTCTGGTCTCTGCTCAAATGGAAGACTGTGCCTGGAGGATCTGGAAAAAAATTACCCTGACATTCCTGTGCTATCTTAAATGCAAAAAGACAATATACAGGCTCAGTTAAGGTAGAGATTGACCTGTGTCAAGGAAGATACCAGTTTAGGACGTGATTACTTGCCATGATTTGCTTTTAGTTAACAAGTTTTAATTCAGACCATCCTATGTGGTTATTTTAGTCTGAGTTTGTAAGATAGATCACTATGATGGCCTCCCCTGAGTTTGCCAGGTTTATTATGTCACCCCTTTTTTGTCCACAGAACTGATAAAGAATGATTGTGTTTTGTTTGGAATATTATTGGTGCTTTATGTTATATTTCCTCGATATAAGGAGTCCCTTGCTCTCTCTCTCTCTTTTTTAAGGATTTTATTTATTTTTAGAGAGAGGGGAAGGGAGGAAGAAACAGAGGGAGGGAAACATCAATGTGTGGTTGCCCCTTCCGCACCCCTACTGGGGACCTGGCCTAAAACTCAGGCATATGCCCTCACTGGGAATCGTACCGTGACCCTATGCTTCGCAGTCCAGAACTCAATCCACTGAGCCACACCAGCCACCACTCTCTTTTTTTAAAGCTATCTATAGATAATGCTTTTATAAATAAAAATGAGATGTTTATGTTTTTCTACACTGTTTTCACGGCAATATAATTGTTTGCACAAGTTCAACAAAAATCTGTCCTTCTTATAACAAAACATAATTAGAAATATGATTATATATCGAAGGCTTAGATTGAAATAATATTTGAGAATGATGTGTATAGAATCAGATAAGACAAGATGGCTTTAAAGGACTAAGATTGACTTCATGAAACGAATGCTTACAAAGCCTAATAGAAAAAAAGCAGCCTAGTACATACCCTACAGGTTCCCAGCCCTATAGGTGAGTAAGGAAAGTCACTCCTGGCAGGCACAGAAAATAACGTATGTTGGAAATCTCAAAAAGAGCAGAATTTATCCAATTCTATAAGTACTACAAGTAAAATCCAGGGACAAATTCTTAGCTCAGCTTTCTAGCTTCAAGAAGAGCTTAAAGATCCATTCCAAAATTCCTTATAAAAACTTGCAACAAAGCAAATTTTAAAAGAGTCTATGTGGTTATTAACTATTCTGTTGTACCTATGTAAATAATCAGGTCAAATTAATGAGACCAAATTTATTTTGTAATTGAAAATAATCTTATTTTGATTGTGATTGATCAAAAGTGAGATGGTTTTAGACAGAAATTTTATGCTTCAAGAGAATACTCTAGTTCAGCTTTGTGGGTTATCAGAGTCTGGTCCTGTTACCACCTTTAAGCTAGTTTCTTCTCTTTGTAAGCTTCGTGGTGTTGTTGCCTACCTGTAAATTATACTAAATCCTGTCATGTTGCACAAATTGTCAGCCATCATCAAATTTAAATTTTTTCAATGTTCTTCAGCATCTGATCACAAGTCTTCAAATAAATATTTCCAAGTTTCCTCTGGTGACCTGGAGTCATGGCAACTAAAACCCGACTTCCCAGATCGTTCCTGGGACCCTGGCTGGTCTTAGAGCTGGCATTCCCCCCAGGATCTGAAGAAACCCTGTAAGCTGAGGTTAGATGATCTAATGTAGACTTCAAAGGACTCACCACTACTGCAGATGACATATGAGCAACCTGCATGCCTGTAGGTGCAGTGGCATGGGCCACTCAGGAGGTTCACTGGAATTTCCACACCTTCCATGTTCTGCCATGGAAAGTAACCATGACTGTGTAAAATCAATTCAAAATCTCTCTGATATCTATGCCATCACCAAAAACATTCTGACTGAAAATTGGGAAATCTTCCAGATCGACCCTGCCATCCTCACTGCACTATCTAAAGATGATTTGAGTTCAATGTCCATTACTCTCCTGGACTGGCTACCATCTGGACTCAGAAACTGGGTTTACTGTCAGCTCCAACCATTAATCTTTGTTCTCTTTTCTATTTCCATACAAATCCCCCTTATTAAATGCCTGATTGCTCACACCACCTAGAAAATATCCTCTTCTACCAACTCTCAGGAGATGGTTCTATTACCAAAGAGACCCAAGTCAGGGGGCTCCCTGCCTCTCCTTGTTTCTTATCTTGCTTGCAACAGATGAATTCAATCAAGAGACAACATGTATAGTAGAAATGAGGTAAGTTTATTTTTGAAATACAGAGGAAATAAGGTAATACATGTGTTAGTAAGTTTATTCTATACACTTGAGCCAAGGCTACAAGTGGGCCCTCAGCTAATCTGAATATGCCAACTACTGGGGTTCAAGGGTTATATACTTTAGTGAGGTTCTAGGTTTTTTCTCCTTCTCCCCACTTCTAAGCCTTGTAGAAAATGTACAACTACAAAGGTTTTCTTTCTCAGCTATTAAAGGCTTTTTTAAAATCTTAATTAATGAAATTGCTACAGAAGCTCTCTTTCCCAGTACACAGAGTTTTAAGGACTCCTGTCATCCTTTATGTTATCTTTGCCTGTGATGTTCAGAATCCCAGCAATCTTATTGGACTGGGCTCAGGACCACTAAGTAGTGTGTGACACATGACTCCCCGTTCCTCTCTGCCTTAGTTTACTACCTATCCTACCTAACAGTTGTTCAACTAGCCCTTCAATCACAGAAATCTAAAAACTACATGGACCAGCTTTCTTAAGTTGTACAATGGAATGCCTGTCCCTGGAACAGAAAGGAGGATTGATCAACACCACTGCCTTAAAATTTCCCTCTGCCTGGCTAAATCCGCACCAGGCTTCTTTTTGGCTCTAGACACCTGACTCCCTTTCTTAGAACTTTTACTTCAACAAACCCATAACTAAACATTTTTCCTCTTCTTTTGAGATGTAAATTTTTAAAGGCTCTTGCCAAGTTCACAACCCAGGAATGTTTTTTTCAAAAACCTGGGAACCATCCTTTTGAGAGGTAATCATTAAAGAAGATACAGCCCCCATCTCCCAGTTTCTGTGGGAGGGTGTGAGCCTAAATTTGGCAGATATCTTACTCCAATATGTAAAATTATTTCTTGTCATGAAAATACACAAAAGTTTTCCTTTGGGTAAAAGCAGTTACCAAGCACAAATGACCTACAATCCTCCAACTCCAGCTCTTTGTTACAGTGGAATAGAAGTTGGATATAATTGTGGTTTTCCACAACTATTGTAATAGCCTCAAATAAAGTTTCCCTTGACTGTTTAACACTGTCTTATCCAGTATTTGCTTTGACAATGGCTACCATGATCTAGCAGGAAGAACCAAATAGTTAAAACAGACCAAATGGATGAAGCCAATTCATAGTTTGGACAAATCACCCTCTTTGAGCCACAACCTGCTCCTTGCTCTTTCAATCATAAATATTATCATGAAACTTCCGTAAAGATTAAAATCACTAATGTTTGTAAAATGTAATATACTGCCCAAAGAGCCTAACAATCTAAAAAACTGCTAATGCCTCTTATTCCTAACTTGTCTTCCTAGCCTACCACTCAACACACTGCAAGGTGATTTACTTGTGTTATGTTATATAAAATATCACATACTTCTTTTAAGAAATTAACATGATCTGTAGACAGTTTTCTTTTTCTTTTCTTTTAATGAGTAAATTTCAAACATAAAGTCCCTGAAGAGATAGCCCCTGCCACTGTTCAAAGGAGCCTCACTTACAGACACCATCTAGCAGTCAGTAGGTAGAGCAGCAGATAAGACTAGACATGTGGAGAGTGAGCAAAAGTAGCAGAAAAGCTAAAGTTGAAGCAGAAATTTGCACAGTTCCACAATTCTACCAGAGCCTTTCCCCAGATTAGAATCTCCCACAGGCCCACTTGCACTTCAGACAGCTGACCGAGGCTGCCATCTCTATCCAGAGCAGCATCTGGAGGCATGGCCCTGGAAGCTACTTTCTCTAACCTCATTCTCTTTTCAGCCATGTATTGTTTTAGATTAATAACCTACAACCCAGTTTTATACAACATTTTCAATAAATGTAATCTTTGGGGGAAAGTATTATATTCCAAAATTAATGTTCTCCACTTATTAATACTTGTTCTCTCATACTGGGAAATGTGAACAATAAGTGCCCTTATCATCAGTTTCATTCATCTGTTAAGCATCTAGGGGCCAGTACTTCAATCAATACATGCAATCTTTCAGAATTAAATTGCCCTCTGTTAGGAAGTCAGAGAAAATGTCTTTAGATGATGAAACACTTTTGTGTTTACCTCAATTTCTTTTGTTCAATTGTTTTGGAACAAATACACATTTTGCCTAATTTAAATATTACCTATAAATGTTTGTAATCATCCTCAGGCTGCATTATATGAAAGGAGGTGAGGAGAGCATTTTCTATTTTTTAAAATAGTATAGCGTTTCTGAAAACATTGTTTTTAATTTTGGTAAATTTAATCACATTAAGTATGGGAGAGGCACAGACAGTTTAACACCTGTGATGATTGATTGGATTAAGGACTAATTTGTCTTCTCAAAATTTGCATAATTGTTTACCTGGAGAAAGAGGGGTACTCCCAGTGGGCCATGAAGCTAGTCATAGTCACTGACCCCACCAAGTATGGTGTTCAATTTTGCCTACCCACGGAGAATCAGAAGCAGAACGCTGCTCTTATTCATTAGAGCTTGTTGTGTTGTTTGGGTACAGAAAAGAAAAGGTGAATTATTTTAATGAAGTACAGCTTCATTTCATCATAGGGCAATCAACTGTTTCAGTTTGCCTAAACTGTCCCAGTCTTAGCTTTTAAAATTGAAGCTCCTCAGTCCCAAGCAAACACGAATTGATCAACCTGGCATTGCAACTTCTCCTTTTGTCCTGTCTCATTTTTTCATCTTTATGATGAACTATGATAATGTATGTCCTCATTCAATAATTTACCCAATTATTTTGCTGTGTTATAAGCAACATTTTAAGGTGAACTCTATATGGGCCTGTTAACTATGGGCATGCAACTTAGTGATGTTAGCAGTGTCCACCTAGGCAACAGCAAACATACCAGGTATTTTTTAAGAAAGAACTTAATATAATGAATTGTTAACCAGTGAAAGACTGAATATGCAAATAGGCAATAGCCGTACCATATATGATAATGGAAGTCTGACCCCCAAGCTCTGCAGCAATCAGCCAAGTATGGTCAGGATGGTCAGGATTTGGTCAATGACAACCAGCTTCCCTATTTTTTTTTTTGCCTCTGCTTCCAACTCTAGACCAGTCAGAGAAGGTCAATATGCTCCCAAAACCATCATATAAGATCCCCCACTTCTAGTTAACCCACTTGCAGATTCTTCCTGCCAGCAACCTCCTATCAGAGCACACCTGAATCCCTCATTTTTTTTCACTATTAAGTTTTCCTACTTATGTACTCACATTGCCATCTGCCTTGAAGATGCTGACATATGCAAGTGATGGTGGATGACTGAGTAAATAGCTTCCATGCATTCTCATCTGAGTGCTCTTTGTTTATTTCTATACCAAGTATTGTTTATCAGGTACAAAGGGAAAAGATTAAAATTATTAAAACCTAGAAGCTTGGAGAGCGCCTTTCACTTAGACCTGTGCCATGGACGTAATCCTCCACACCACAGCCTCAAACACTGCACACACGCATACTAACATTATAAAATGCTCACACTATAATAATAATGGAATTAATGGTCCTTACTATGGGCCCACTCTGTATTAGGCCATGTAATATCTAAGGCATATATAGTGGTTCAAAATATGGTCAAAAGACCGTAGGATCCTCAAGACCCTTTCAGGAACTTTACAAAGTCAAAACTAATTTCATAATGCTAAGAAATTATGTCATTCTTCATTATGTTGGCATTTGTATTGACAAGATTAATCATGAAATATATTGATGGCACCTTAGCATGAATCAGGGCAGTGGCACAAAGATAAACATGTACTAGTAATAATTGTATTCTTCACAGCCATACACTTGTAAAATAAATAAGTACTGTATATTTTGGACTATAAGATGCACCCCCCTCCCCCGAATTTGGGAAGAAATGGGAGTGTGTCTTATAGTCCTAATGTAGTTTACCTGGCTTGCTGGCGGGGGGGGGGGGGGGGACGGGAGCGGTGGTCTATATTATTTATGTTATTAAATATTTTACCACATTTTTGCTCCAATTTTTTTCTATTTTCTTCCTCTAAAACCTAGCTGCATGGTCCAGTGCATCTTAGAGTCCGAAAAACTCTGTGATAATTAAATAAATAAATAAATGCCAGTCTCACTAAGATTGTTCTTAATGAAGCAGTAAAAATTATTAATTTTACTAAATTCCACCCCTCCAGTACTCATCTTTATAATTTTCTATATGATAAAATGAAAAGTACACATGAAACTGTATATTGAACTATTAAAGTTATCTGCAAGAAAAGCACTGTGTGATTATTTGATTTACAAGTTACACTTGCCACTTTTTTCATGAAACACCATTTTTACTTAAAAGAACAGCTGACAAACAAATGATGGTTTTTCAGACGTGGGTATCTGGTGGATATTTTCTTGCAAATAAACAAAGTCAACCTGTCACTTCAAGAAAAATGACTAACAATATTTGTAGCCACTGATAAAATTTGAACTTTCAAGTGAAAATTAGAATTTCAAAGACTTGTATTTACCACATGAACTTGACAGCTTTCTAATACTTGAAGTTTTTTCTGATCCAATAGATGAGTTAACAAATGGGATTTGTTTTGATATCCTGTGATAAAATGTATCAATATTTGGAAGACCCACATAACTCAGTAAACCAAAGTATTCCAATTAACCCATGCACAATGCATAAAATCTTACATGGATGAAAGATCCATTCAAAGTTTCAGACAAACAATGGATTTTATTATGACAGAGTACAAAATATTCTTTGTTATGGTTTAAGAGTCTAGATTGCAAATAACCTTTTATAACCTACTTCTTGTTGAGTTAGGATAGAATATCAAAGGAGAATATCCACAATTATCTGAAAAGTATTCTCTTTTCCAACTACATAGGTACATCAGACCACATTTTCTTCATGTATTTCAACCAACACAAGATATTGCAGTAGATCAAATGTGGAGGTATAGGTGAGAATTCACCTGTTGTGAATTCTGTTGTGAAGAATGTTAAAGGGACTGGTATAATACAAAACAATGCTACTCTCTAAAGTTATTTTGAAAAATATATTTACTTTACTAAAAATATATTATTTGTGTTAACATGCAATGGATTTATTATTACTATTTTGAATAAATTAATATATGAGTATTTAAAATATTTCTTGGTTTTAATTTTAACATAGTAAATATCAATAGATATAACTCATATAAATAAAAGATTTTTTAACTCCTCAATAACTTTTAAGAGTTAAAAGAGTTTTAAGGAAAAAATGTTTGAGAACTACTATCTTAGATATATCATTTCACTTTATCTTCAGTCATTCTTTGAATATAGATTATTATTGTATTTTCAAATGAGCTGATGGAGATTCAGAGAAGATAAATACCTTGCTGAAGATCACTCAGCCAGTTATTAGGTCCAGAGTTTATATAATTAGTCAGTGGGTGTGTGCACAGCAGACTAAAAAGGACAAAATAGCCATATATGAGAAAGCAGGAAAAAAGAACAGGACACCAAGCATCTGATAAGTTGATCAAGAGATAGTTGGTCAAGTACAAAACTGAGGTTTGTAGAAAAACTGTTTTTGTTACCATTGCCACAGAAATTTTGCACAGTAGAATTTTGCAAATTCTACTGAGAATCTTGTTATCATTCAAAGAAACATTTAACATCATGCTAGCTTTTGTGAGAGATATGATGCAGTTGGCTGGGACATTCCTGGCACTGCCTTTATATTTGGAGCTTCTAAACACTGTGAGGGATGGCTGAACAGATCTGTTGACAAATGACTTAGATCCTTGAAATGATAAGCACAACAGTTAGCCTTCCCTGGGAAAGGCCTAGAGAGAAAAGGAAGGATGGTAGGGGCTTACCTTCATTGAGTACCTGTGGTCTAAATGCTGTCATGCATCACATCTCATTTAATCCGCAGAACAGTCCCTGAAAGTTAGAGGTTTCCTCACATTGAAAGTAGAACCAAATAATAAGGCATAAAGAGGTGAATTGTTTGGGGAAGATGAGCATGTGTAAAGAAGGCCCTCCCCTCCAAAGTCTGGGTTCCATAGGGAGGCTAGGTTCTGAGAATGAAAGGTTAAAGGGACAAACCAGCAGCTCAGTTATCAGAATTGAACAGTCAAGACCTAATTATCTACCTACATGAGCACCTCCATTTTGACTCACAAAGGTTTGGTTTATGTGACAGCCTAAAGTCCATAGCCAGATTTTCCAATCATGGGAAGTACAGAGCTATAGAGACCAAGATGCAGGCAAGACCTGACAATGAGAGTCATTATTAAAAGGTATTATCTTTAAATATTATTAGTATTCTACTATGCTCATCTTCCCACTTTCACTTGAGGTGAATTTTTAATTTATTAAATTTATATTATTCATAATTCTATTTTCTGTATTTCCTAACAGTAGCTAACTAAAGACTGTGAGGGGATAAAATTCCACTGTATTTGAATGTGTGTTGTCTAAAAAATTTCCACATCATTGCAGAGTTGCATGATACTTTTCCTAATTATATGTCTACAATTGACAACATTTGTGCAATTATATAACATTGGTACCTTAAAGATAATGTGTGCTTCTTTCCAAGGAAGCGTGGTAAAGACAGGGATGAATGTTTTTCATTGAATGGAAAACTATCAGACAAATTCTTCTCTATTCATAGACAGAATGATAGATAGTTATGTGATTTTAGTACAAACTTGCTGCCTCACTCAAAGAAAATACCTTTTTCAAGTTCCTTATGCCATCATTACCTACCACATGATCCCACAAGAAAGCTAGGCAGTCTAGCAGGTCACTGACAGCCTTGTGATCTTGAACAATGGCCAGACTTCATCCCCTTGAGACCACATGTCCTCATGATATGATTCTTATTAGAGGATGAACCAGAAAATATGTTGAACAGAGGTGTTGAGATTCAGTTCTGCATCACTGGTACACTGTTAGACCCATAAAGAATGTTTTATAAGGAGTGTTAAGTAAAATATTAAATAGGATTAACCTGAGAAATAGGATGGAATAGGCTGATTAAGCTGGGAACAATGAAGCTTAAGTTGTGATTATAGAATTGGGGTGACCCACTTCATCTTACATTGTCAGTTATTCTCTCACAGTGTTTTTGCCAAGGGTGCTTCTATAATTCCCCTGTTTTGTGTTGTGTCTCCTGCCCTCTAAGATCTTATGCCAGGGCTATCTCTTTCATTATAATAATCATAAGTGAGTCCTTCCTTCCTCAGAACTAAGGCTGCTGAGTTTGTTTCATGGTGTCATTTACATGTTGCTGTTGTAATGGGTATTTGTGTACATGTCTTTTCTCCTTTGTCGGAGGGAACCTCCTCTGTTGGCTTCTCATGATGAGGGGCCTCTGTTACTGGAGGACTCTTGGAAGAGTGACTAGATTGCTGAGAATTTGGGATAAAATCTGGCTGGGCCTATCTCTAGGAAGCACGTGTTACAGTATCCTCTTACAGGACTCTGTTTTACAGAAACTGGCCAGTACTCAGCAAGAGTTGCCTGTGCTTTTTTAGGTTGTTTATGATTGGGTAAGACTATCTAATTCTGGGATACAACATAAAAAAAGACCAGTGTTTTCATAAAACTAAGTCATATTCTCCAAAAACTTTCAATAAGAAGTTGGAATATTTATCTCATTCTTCTCGTTGTCCTTAACTCCTTTGTCTCTAATTGAATGGAGAATAATAGACAGTGTCCTTAAATTATCCTAGTTCAAGGGCCATGAGAAATGAACAAAGAGTGAATCTTGAACAGTAAAATAACACCTCGAGATTGAGGTTTCCACTGTGGCCCAAGAGAAGACTATGTCTAGACATTTGGTTTTAGCAGCCTGTAATGTGCCATGTAACTTGGAGGGGTTTCTTTCTTTGGTATTGTTTTACTTGTTTTTGTTTGTTTGTTTGTTTTAGCTGATATACTCTGAATGGACAGTTTTAAGTTTGGGGCTTTTGTAAATGATTACCGTGTCAGGTCATCAGACCTTGAACCTTGTCAGGTCACCAGAGTTTATGACAATTGCAACCATAGGCCAGTGACTGTTTTATAAAGGCTGAGCTACAAGCATGAGGCCAAAGCAACATATCCAGAGATCTGCCATGTGGGCCTCAGATGGAAGCTGCAGCAGTCTTGAATTCTACCTTGAATTCTACAAGCGTGGCTTGGACTCATGTTGAGTATAATGTTGTGGTGAAGTGAACCTTCCTAAAGCATCAAAAAATAAGACAAGTTATTTTATGTTGTTGTTTCACAGACAGATCTATTATACAGTGGTGTTCTACAGAGCATGAGTTAGGATCTAGCTAAAATACCCTGTCTGGTATTACAGCTAGACCCTACAGGGTAGATAGTAAGGGACTGTACAAAGTTCATTCTTCGTTCAGGAATCAGAAGAAGACAATGGAGCAACTAACCTTAAATTCATGAAAATTGCACATAGGCCCAAGGACCACCACACTATATGGTTTGAAACTTGCTTTAGATATTAGATCCAAACCAGGCTTCACTCAAAGAAGAGCAATAGATTGTATTAACTACCAACTAAAAAGATGTAGAATCTTTGTTCTAAGGAAAATATGGCAACTTTTTGGATCATTTTAGTCTTCATATTAGAATAGGAACAATGAAAGAATGACTATAAAATAAAGGAAAGCATGCTGGTTAAGCAGAAGCAAAAGAGAATTACTTAAAATGATGGTTGAAATGTTAGTAGACAACATATATGGAAGAAATCAGAACTTAAAGGTCAGAATAGATGGACATAAAATGCAAAAAGTTCTAAACTGCTCTAAAGAAAGTAT